>VKHC01000211.1:0-15373 GCA_015143735.1 Synura sp. LO234KE | reverse complement strand
GGGGTGTCCTCTCATTTTGGTCTGTCTTTTGTTTCAGTCCTCAACTACTTAATCTAACTATACGATTTTCGGGAGCAGGACGAGAATATTGAAAAATGAAAAAAACAATTAATGTAAGGAAGAAATTGTGTAAGCTGAAGAGAAGAGAAGAGAAAAGAAGAAAAGAAAAGAAATGAAGAAGAAAGTAAAGGAGAAAACGATGAGTCAATCTGTTCTTATTGTTTCGATAAATATCAAGATGGATGAACCTATTGTACATTTCGACGTTCGTGAAAAAAGTAGAGTAAAACCAACCAGTCCACTATGTGATTATTTGTCGGTTTTATTGATGATAAACCGGTTGTGATCGGTTTATCTAAGAATATAAACCGGTCTAGTTCAGTTTATTTGTGAATATAAACCGTCCTGACTGGTTTATCTCAATATATTAATCATGCAAGAGCATTTGAAGATTGAATTCAGCAATCAAACATAGGAATTCACTTCATACTCTGCGATGACGTAATCGCTGTCGATAATTTCAACGTACACACGTCTCAAGTTTTAAATAAAATTTTTGTTCATTTTTGTTCATGCGTACAATCATAGGAGGATTCACAATTGTACAAAAAAAACGTACATACAATTTGCCTATCCAACGTCAAAGATGGAATGCTTTTCATCGACTGCATCGATTCTACTGCTTACCCAGTTTTTGTTAGTCGAACCTAAGAGTATTTCGTCATCAGAACTCAGCAAATTGCGCAAGAATTTAATCTGAAACAACAGAGAGTAAATAAATTTTTAAAAAGAATCAGTAGCGATTTTTTTTAAAGTTAAACTTAGCTTAGAGAAAAACATGTGAACATGTCAGTCGCTAAGCACTCTTATGAGCCAGATTGGCAGATCCCTCTAGGGGTAAGGGCAATCGGATAACTACCTGTTCTGAATAATCCTCCCGTCACCGACCAACGACCTTTTAATCTCGACCTCTACGTCTAGTGATTGTGGGTCGACCTCCCCGGCACTCCCCGTTACGCCGGGCAAGCAAGTCCGCGTAGAATCGCCGGCGCTCTTGTGCTCGGGTTTGTGGTGCTCGATCTCGGTCGGGGAGGGGGGTTCTGCCCGCGGGGGAGGTTCTCCGGACCTCCGCAGTCTCTCCAGCTTGGTGGCAGTCGCGTTCTCTGAGCGCGTTGATGCTCCTCGTGTGTTCCCAGTTACGCCTGGCAAGCACGTCCGCGAGGAGGCTCCGACGCCCTTCTTGCGCTCGAGTCTGTGGTGCTCGATCTCGGTCGAGGGGGGGTCTGCTCGCGTGGGGGGGGGGGGTTTCTCCGGGTCTCCGATGGGTCTACTTGGGCCACATCTGTACTGGAGTTGCTGTTCCGACGCCGGTTGCGAGGTCGGTCAAGCCTTGTTTTTGTCGAGTCGAACCTCGATGATTCTTAATTTTTCTAAGAGTATTTCGTCATCAGAACTCAGCAAATTGCGCAAGAATTTAATCTGAAGCGCCAGAGAGTAAATTAAGTTTTACAAAAGAATCAGTAGCGCTGTCGAACCGTAGCAAACATTTATCCGATAATTTTGAGACACGCCAAGTATTCAATGCCGTAAATGCAAACTTAAGCATTGAGCGGCCTTTTGGCGATGTGACTGATGATGATGATGTGACTATGGAATCTTCAGTACCCCAACCCAATTTAATCGTCCAACGAACAAAAGAACGTAATGCTCTTGATTTCTCTGAATATGAAGCTTGTACATGAAGGCTTACATGGTGTTTACTGTAAATCTGAAATATAAAACTTGCTAAATCGTCCTCTGCAATGTTAATAACAAGGATTCTTTGCTCATCTCAGGTGCATCATTAGTGTGTCAATTGAATACAGTATAAGGGATGAGCTGATAAGTGCTAATACTATTAATCCATTGGGCAGGACCGAATGGACATCTAACCTCTGTTTTACTGTAGGCTGAGCTTAGAGCTTCAAATCTTGTCCTTGACAATATGACAGCAATATTTTACTGAGTGAACAAAGCAATTCTTTGGAACAAAAGTGGGATGACTTGTAAACTCAAATATTAAAGCATTTCAACATCTGAATTGACTTTGGATGAGTTACTTCCTCTGAATAGCTACTTTAGTCACCGCTAAAGCGGAACCACTGTAGCCACCACTATAGCGGACCGTAATAAGCGGCGCGTACAACGGAACACTTTCGTACGTACGTACACCCGCTATAGCGGATGGTGAATTGTTACACGGATGTGAGAAGATTTTCTAGGAAGAACTCTCTTAGAAGAAAAGTGATTACAAAACCAGCCACTTTCTGAACTTTCATCCGGAATGCATTGTTAGTGCCCCATTTCGTCCCCAAAATCTTAGCAGGGTGGAAAGGGTACAAAATTACTAAATGATACTACTGAGGGCCTTGGGGTACTAGACAAGAGCAAGCAATTTACAAGAGACGTTGGAAATCACGCCGACCATAGTGCCGGCTAATTAGCCTCCGTGTGCTTCAAAACGTAGCTGGAGGTGCTGAGGAGCAGGTCTTGCGAGTACGGGTTTGAACTGGGGCCGTACTGCAATCTTACTGCATTAGCCAATGCTGCCTCTAGCTAGCCATTCCACATTTTCGATCGCTTCCGATGTGAAGTTACCCGTGTACGGCTCAATCAAGGAGATGAATTTGGTGACGGAGAACCTCGTGAAGACGAGGACGGTTCCATTACATGAGTTTCTTATAGCACCGGGCTTTGATCGGGTTAACCGCAAACAATTAACCTCATCACTCAACGCTCCTAACTATATTACCCGCAAAGAGATGGGACTTGAGTGCACACAGTAGAAGCTCTAATCTCTCCGGTCTTTTGAGTGAGTCGGAGCTTACCAGCCCCATCTCTATGAACATCTAGAACAGGGATCAGTGCCGACGGGGACTCAAAGGTGACGGAGTCACGCAAGTGAAGGAAAACGCCTTTAATACCCCAAGAGTTACACTGATCCATCAGTGTAGAGTACATTGTCAAGGAAGGAAAGAATATCGGGCTGGCCCTGTGTAAATTTCTGGGTGACGCACTGCTCGGCTTCTTCTAGGATTTCAACCGTTGGAAATACTTAAGATGTGACCCAAATGAACTCCGTAGAATTCCTTATACGCTTCTTGATGGGAAGAGGTGAGAATGACACCGTTATCGTGCGCTGAAGGACACCAAGAGCGTCAAGGTTTTCATCGGAAATGGTTGTAACCATCTCTGGACACTTCGCTTGCTTCCGCACTTAACAGATTGCATTGATGCAATTCACAAGGGCCCGGAAGAAATCAACCAATGATTCAACAATCATCTCAGTTCTAAATGCAATATCGTAAAATACTCCAGTGTGGCGTGATGGAGTACACACACAGGAAGTCTGGTCTTGCCGGCGAGTGTTTGGCTAAAGCTGTAGTAGTAGCGGGAGGCTCTAAATACTAATCAAAAGCCCTCGTTGGCATCCTTCGACTATATGTGCTCGCGAAGACACAGACTTCGGCAATGTCGCAAAGGGAACGGAAGAGGTAGTTGTCGGCTCCACGCAAGACTTCGGCGCTAAACTGTCGGGCATATAGAGCCAAGACTATCGAAATCAATTTAGGATATTCGTGCAAAGCAAAAGCAGGAAAACAACTCGCCTTGAGCGCAGATTTTTTGTAGCCAGATTATTTTTAAGATGCTGGTACGCTGGAGCTAGAACTCTTATAATACTAGACACAGTGGTCTTACTCTGACCATACCCAAGGATTGAATCATACTTTTAATGAGCCTACTATTACTTGCAGCAATTAATTGTCGCCAGAGTTTATCCTCGGGGAGATGCATAGTTGCCGTCGAAAAGTGTGGAAAGGCGTGCGCGTTGCTCTCTCTCTAGCTGGGAAGTTCACTACTGAAGTGGTGGCAAGAGTTCCTGGGTCATGAGAATTCGATTGTTTACCACCATGGAGTTTTAGCCCTTGACGAGATTAACCTTACCCCACTTAAGTCCGTACCACCGGCAATAAGAGAACATTTCCTCAACGATATTTTCACGATTCGATAAGGTCATTGAAAAGAAGAAGCCATGTGGGAGGCCATAATTGATACGCTACTGGATAATCTTGACTTGCCATATGACAAATAATTTAGAAACTGGTCTAATATGAGAGTGTGTGAAGTTGGTGGTGTTCTCTTCAGCTTCAATCAAATTCAAACATACTCAAGAGGAAAGCAATTATGAAGAGCATTATTGACTGTGGAATGTTTTCACAAAATTACTGCATATTGTCTGCAAATGATGTCATTTCTTTTACCCCCAGCCAGAGTTTGCTGCCCTCGTCATTCTTACAGGAAATGCACTAAAGCCGTTGACCGGGGGAATACGCGTTCCCTTCATCGACACAAAAATCTACCGCGGTAAGCAGGTCAGCTATAGCCATCGAGAAAGTCGCTTACTGTAGTCACCGCTATATCAACTTACGAACGGCGAAACTGTAGGAAACGGTACGGTTCACGTCATCCATTTTCACAGCGTACCGCGGGTGGATCCTCCATAGTATATTGTCGTGGATTAAATTCCACGCATTTGAGTGGAAACGTTCTATTTTTTTAAAGTAGAGGTACTCTTAAGCGTTCTCTGAGTACAAACAGCAGTTCGGAAGTAAGCGAGACAAATTTACGAAGCAATTATCTTTCCGTGATTAATCTGGCATTTATTCATTCTAATTGCTCCACCAATAGAGGCCAAAAGTAACTACAAGGCGAGTGTGTGTAAAAGAAAACAAATGTAAGAAGACGAGGAGAACAGAAAAAATAAAGGAATGTTATATTGGAATCAAAGAATCTCTTAATCATTTTTGTTTTGATTAATTTCACCGAGATTGAGAAACGAATTCATTTTGTTGCTGTTGTTTCGCTATTCCTTGACTTTCTAGCTAGTTGAAGACCCACATGATTGCTGGTCTTAGTATATGGCATTAGAGAAGCTGCCAAGAAAGCACTTCTTCGGGTTCCTTAGAAAAAGGCTGTTTAGTGGTCTACTACACGATCACGGGACTTGCCCCTTGCGGGTAAATGGAGATTGGTTAGATTGCTGTCTCATGGTGCGATTTCCTGCGATTTTCCCCCGCGCTGAATAAATGCACGAAAATCCATATGTACATAGTCCATTTGAGGGTAAAAATTGATTGCAATTTGTATTTTCGTGGTCGATAAATCTGGTTTTATTTTCGAACATTATCTAGTTACCATATATATGTTGACCACGAAATACAAAAGACGAAAATATAATAAACTTTTGACAAATATTTTTATTGGCCACTTAAAAAGATATATTTTCGTTTTTTGACTTTTTGACGTTTTTACAATAAAAATGATCGTATGTTTCCAACAAGTGTTCAGACCGCTGAAAAATGTTTTCAACATTACTAGTACAGATTCTGGTTTGATGCACTCCATATATCGAGTGATGTTTACCGCGATGAACGGAACTCCATCAAAAATGATGAGGGCGGTTTAAACAGTTTGAACTCGATGTATTTTCAGTTTATGACTAAATTACGGACAATATTTCGGAGGATACAGACGAGAAGCATATGTAGGTAACAGTACAATTGCAACGAATACATTAAATGTTAGATATTGCTCTATGAATACGTATTATATGACGTGGATTATTTGTATTTGTATATATTAGATAAAATGGTTGCCTGAATAAGACGTTTTAAATCTAAATGGTTGTTTGACTTCTTATATAAATGGCATATAAGGCCATAAATAAAAGCAGTTCAATTGCATTTGGAACGTTCCTGACCAGTCTTCTTGTATAGAAACGCCAGCCCACTCTACATAATGTGATGACAGGCGCATTTGAAAGCTATCAATTCGTTTATTCTTATCAATGACAAATATATAGAAGGAAATATTTATCAAAACATAAGTTGATTAATTTAAGAGTTTATGTTGGGAAAAAACCGAGATGGTTCTGGGTTCGACATACATAAACGAAGTTTGTGAATAAAGATATTTGAGCCTAATCAATTCGGTGTGTGAGGAGCATTCAGCCTCAATATTTTTGGGGAAAGAATACGTTCGTAAAGTGTACCGGAAATTTTTAAACCCAGAAAGGATTGTTCGTACGTACCAAGTGATGAAAATTTTATTCTTTCAATTCTGGGTGAGATAAAAAAATAAGGTGAAATGCCATCATGGTGCATCGGTGAAGCATCTGCCAAAATGTTTAACGCCACTTGTGCCGTTTCACCTCTGAGAAAAGATACTACAGAAAACCTCTCCTTGATCAGATTATCTAAGAGTTTTTCTAGGAAAAACCGAGAATCATCGAGGAACGACGAGTTTGTTTTCGAGTAACTTTTTTTCGAGGTTTGCCGAGAAAATCACGAAAAAATAACGAGATCGTTCAGAGATGATTCGAGATTCGACTAGCATAAACTGGGTTTGTGAAAGAAGAGTAAGCGGTAGAATCGATGCAGTCTATGATAAGCGTTCCATCTTTGAAGTTAGATAGGCGATATGTACGTACGTCTTTTTTATACAATTATGTAGCACCCTCCTGTGATTGTCCGTATGTACAAAAATGAAGAAATTTTGAAATTTCTATTCTGGGTTTGAAACCCGAGACGGGTGTACGTTGGATTTTGACGAAGTAGAGTCGAAAATCGTGCTTCAAAATTTTCTAAATTATCGATACTGTTTACCTCACCGCAGGGTAGGACGAGAATACCAATTTTTTTTAATAATATGCAGGATTCAATCATTGAAAGCTCTCGCGTGGTTTATATATGGAAATAAACTAGCCAGGACGGTTTACATTCACAAATAAACTTATCTAGACCGGTTTGTATTCTTAGATAAACCGAGCACGACCGGTTAATCATCAGTAAAACCGGCAAATAATTACATAGTGGGACTGGTTTTCCCCCTCTTTTATTACAAACTGTCGGCTGGATCAGTTTGTGCCTATTCTTGATCGGATTATGTGCATGTTTGATCAGTTCAAAGCGACCGATCAGCACTGGTTTATTTGAAGAAAAAAGCAAAGTTGTACCCGATTATGTTCACTTTTTTTACAAAGAGCAAATTGTAAGTTAGTCATTGATATAGATAGATAAATCAATCGATCTTAGAGAAAAAGTAATTAGTAGTATTCAACTGGAGGAACAAATATGAAGATAAACTATTGGGTTTTGAACGTATTTTTCCTTATGTACCCGTTGATTAAATTTCTCACGTATCTCCGAGTTGTTTCCGTAAACGACGACGTAATCTAATCTCAGCACCCAGAGGATTAGATAACGTCATCATTTTGAATTTCACGACAAACATTCGCTCACTGAAGGTCACCATCACATGTGACATTAAAGAGTGCAGTTTAGCAAATCGATCTAAAAATAGGATTTTATTTTGACGATAACTCAATTTTTGAATTCTCTTGTATGAAAGGTATGAAAACTTGGGGAAAGTCAACTAGGTAAAAGAAAATGAAATGTATTTAAGCAAAAAATAGAATAATTGCTTAGTCATATTCTGAACATTTCTGTACATCAAAATAAAAACAGATAAAAAATCCGGTAAACTTATGCTGTGAAACCCTCTCACCTTCTTTCCCCTACATAATATATCTACCATCTGCTGCAAGAACAATAGTTAGTCATTCGTAAAATCTCGACCATCATGTACACACGACGCCACGGCATATACCTCGAACAGATTCCACGTCGTCCATACACCAACTAATGTGGTTCTTAGTTTCCGTAGATATGATCTTATACCTTAGGATTTTAAGTGGTGAAAATATGGTTTTACTACTAAGTTGGACCGGAAAACCCAAAGTCGTGACAAATTAAGGAGGTGAAAGTCCAGATTTGTCTTTATCCGATTTTTTTTGTTACTACGACAGACCCCACTACATATGGAATATTATTTTAAATACCTTTGATGGATTATTTTTATGCACCGATGAGCCTGTCTTACTATTGTACTCGGCGTCTGACATTTTTTCTGTGCCTCTGTGTGTGTAGCCATCAAAATAATATTATTTAATTTTGTCGGCATGCGGAAGTGGGAGAAATAAATGCATGTTTCAGGTGGTGTTACTTCAACAAGCGCGTATATCTACATCAAATATACATCTGCACCGAAGTTTCTTGCGTACCCTTTAACTAAAACCCGTGGGTATTAAAACGAGTGATTATTAAACATCGGAAAAGGCACTAACACGTGCATACGAACGAAAAAGGGAGAGGAAATCTATTTCCGTTTCTTGGGAGGTGCTTTGCTTCCAATCAGTTTTGCAGCAGAAAGTCTTTTTGCAGCTCCCTCATTAGTAGACTTGCCAGATCTTACTACTTTTCCTCTCTTTGGTAATGAGCCTTTTTTAGAGGATTTGGAACTGGATCCTCCTTTTCCAACCTTCTTCTTCTTTTTCTTCGGTTTCTTATTTGCCGCTTCCAATAAGGCTTTTCTTACGGCCAGCGACACCTGATCTTCGCGATACATTCTGTGCGACTCGATAAACATCGTCACCTCGTCCAAAGTAAATATTTCAAAGATGAGGGAGAAGTGCTTTCCGAGTGTAACCAATTGTACATCTCTACTGGTCATGGCCTCCAATGCGAACGGTTTCAATACAGAGAGATATTGTTGAAGTTGGGTTGCTTTCGCCGCCCATCGCATCTGACTCTCCCAACTCTCGTTACTCGCGTCCTCTCGAATCACTTCCCTTATTGTTTGGGACATCGCGATGGACTTGATCTCGTCTAAGGCCTGGCGTAAGGACACCTGCAACATGTTAGATTTGACTATTTCAGCTGCTAAGGAAGCATTTAAATTTTGAATATCCGATTCTAATAAACTAATGAAAATGTTTTTTTCAGAGATTATATCGCGAAAACTGTCGAATTCAAAATCATATCGACTTTTGAACTGCTGGATTTGACCGTAAAGACTTGTTAGCGGCACTGCACACTCTGACTCATATATAAATGGAATTGAAGATGACGAACGAAAAGCTAATATAGAATCAACAATTGAATCTTTGGTACTTCGGTCATAAGCAAGTTTGTATTCTCGACAGAGAGATATCACTTCATCACGAGATGAGGAGTAAGTTTTCACAACAGACGTCAATTCCAAAGTATGCGCATCCGTGATAGTCTTATTTTGTAAATATTCTTCGCATAAAGATTCGTGCCTCGCGAGGTCTTCAGTGAGCTCAGTAGTGGCGAGAGTATAACGGTATTCCAATTCAGATGCAGATTTGTTAACGAGATTCAAAGCGTCAATATTGTGATCCAATTTCGCTCGGGATAACTCTAATTCGTTTATTAAGTATTCACGTACAGACATTTCCTCTCGCCTTAATTCGGTTATTTGTTGAAAGTATTGTAATATTTTGCGGTAGTCATGATCATCTAGAACGCGAGCTTCTGCCAACTTCATTTTATCCTCAAATACTTTCAAGTTGTTCACCTTCAGCGTAATATCGCTATTCCTGGCATCTTCTGATCTATTTTTAACAAGTTTTTGCATGTAAACAGGAGTGAAAACATTGCCAGTGCTGGCAAAGCCTCCATCTCTCCACAATTTTATTATAGTTAACCTCGGATCGACAAAGCAAGTCTGAAGCGGATTCCCAACCGATTGTAAATATTCAAACAATGCCCCCTCCCACATAGTATTGAGTATATGTACTAATTTAGGCTCTGTCACCTCATCATTCGACTTCGCATATTCAATTATCATTTCTATAGAAGTAGTCCCTTTTTCCAAAGACTTCAAACCTAACGCACCACATACGGCTGACAGCTCCACCGGTCTATGCAACAGTAGGATTTGACGAAGACCTTCACTCATCCGTCGAATAGTCTCTTCTTTTGCTATCTGTTCTTGACTCTTTATCCCCTTAAACTTCTCAAGTAGCTTTGTTGTCTTTGACACGGGAGGTAATATTACAGACGCTTTTCTCTTACCACCTGCATCATCCATGTTTCTGGAGGACGCTGGAGCAGGGCTGGAAAGCCTCGGCTTAAGTTTTATCGCCATAATGCCGTGAAAACGAATCGGTAAAAGTTTTACCGGTTACAGTTACAACAGTCGGTTGTGTTGAACGGTTTAATGTTTTAGGTATGTCGGTGAAGAAGTCAACACTATCAAATGCTCTACTGTCATTGAGCAGAGCGAAAGAGGAGCTTGAGCATTGTGAAAAAAATCAAATTACTTTAGCCAATCTCGGACTAAGGAAAGGCTCTCAGAAAAAGAATCTATCTGAAGTCAAGCTGAAAGCAAGCGAAGAGGATATTTTGTATGACAAAAAACAACGGCAAGTGAAATCATTTTTCGCAGACGTAAAGGAATCTGCCGACAATGTGAATCAGCATATTAAAAATATTGAGGACGCACACTACTTGAATTTAATGGAGAAGTACGGATTTTCAAGCTCCGCGAATACTACTCTAGCTGACGGGAGAGCTTTGAATGAGGTTGATGAGAGAATGCTAAAAAGACAAGCTCTGGTGATTTTATTATTTGCTTCATAGTGGTCATTTTCGACCTAAAAACTCTTCGCTTTAAGTTATCTTTAGAATACTATATGGGCAATTTTAAAACAAGAAAAATTCAGCGAGAGCTAGATGATGCTGGCATATGGTTTGACTCTCAAGCGAAGGAGTTTGGTAAGCGTAAAGAGGACATGTCCCCGAGGTATACTCTAGTCTCTCGATTATTATAAACTTACTTGAAACGACCTTTGTATAGAGAATTATTTGATCAAAACATTATTAACAACAAATCATTCGAATGGACCGATGCTGAACCGAGTCTTACGTCATCTGGCGATCGAAGCCGTAAAGTATGTTCAATATCAGTTTCTTAATCTTTTATTTGACCGAGTACTTGTAAATACTACCATTAATACATTGCGATAGGTATCGTTTCCAGATAATCATACTGCCAGCAGACCGACTCTAACGCATCAAAAATCCATCTCATTGGATTTGGAAGCAATTTCAGAGAGCCTTAGCATGTCCACTACCCTCAACACTATTTCCAACACCACTACTCAAAATAGCCACAACAACAACAACAACAATGAATATTATACTCCGACTTTACCTCAACTAACAAAAGCAGTGGAATATGCGGAGGAGCAGGAGGAGCGCGGGTGGCGAGAAGTGGAGGGAGATTTGAATAGTCTCTACGCCGGAAAGGATTTGACCGAAGAAACGCTGTCGGGTGCGGCGGATTGCTCCACCTTCCCCCGCCCTCCCGATTCTTCAAAACCGCCTTGACACTCATACTTTCTCTACTCCTGCTGCTGCCGTGCTACCTACTAGAGTTGATTAAGAAAGTTCATGACACCGAGAAGTACTGGGAAACAGAGGTAAGGAGAACGATGGCAATCCAGGCGAACTAGTGGTTATAGTCTCTGCTAGGCCACGCATGACCGCTTCGCGCGAATTGCCTGCTTGAGATCGAAGTGCGCCTACCCGTGGAGCCCACCCTTGTGCAATAATTCCCCACCCTTGACTCCATCGCACTCACACTCTAAACCCACCCCCGCCACTGACGAATGTTGTTCGCCGCCATTGAACCGTTACACTCCTTCGACTCTCACGCCGCTTCTCTCGAACGAACACCCAGACGTGTTTTCCTGTTCGTCCGGCTGTTTGATTATGATTCGTCCCGCCTCACCACCTCCCGCGCCGTCGTTGCCACAGATCAAACGTGCGGTGGATCTGGAGAAGAAACGGCTCGCTTCTATGGTAAGCGCATGGGTGGCAAGGGGTGTCTAATTTTTTCAATCTCCTAGAAAAGCACTTGCGTGTGAGTGTGAACCGCTGCCACTGCCTACACCTGCTCGACACGTTCTCATATTTAGCTTAGGTTCGAGGGCTCCAGTACTTCCTAAATGTTTGAGTAAACAATCTAAAGAACTATTAGACAATGTGGGTACAATTGCCGTTGTCCTTTAGCTTTACGATGTGTGGGGTAAATATATGTGACTATTCGCCATGCACAACTTACCGATTTAAATCGTAGGGCTTCATTTGGTATCGTGTGCGCACTCTCATAATTCGATTTCTCGGCATAGTAACACGATCATCTGAAGTGGACGCCAACGCGCGGATATATTGTTTCACCCTGTGCTTATGCGCACCTGTGTAACTGTCGCGTTAGTACCAAGACATGACGTACGAGATGAAGTCCAAGGACACCGAGCTGGCCTACCTCCAGGGATCCGCGGTGGAGCTTGGTGAGGGCCAACAGTAGGATGACAAAGCCCTCGGAGAGCATGGATAGTGTACTCAATTTCAATATCCATCGCTCTCTATCACTGCTGCTCCACGTATCCCTCTCTCACTTGCGGATACCCATATTTCATTCGCCGGGTTGTTCGCGTACTGGACAGACATTAAGATGAAGCATGCGGGATTCAACGACACAGACATCAGGTGGGTTGGAATGACGTCTGTCTAAGTCTGTCCGTGGTATTGCTGCATTTTCACGCTCGAACGTAAAGTTTCTGTCGTTTCAAAGCTAATAAGGTAGTGGTCTCGATCTAGATGAATCTACAGGATGATTTCTGCCTACCTAATAATATATTGGACCTGCACCTGCAGCATCAACTATACAGCACGTGCCCCTCTCCCTTCGATAGCTACCTTTTCTCGTTTACCCCCCCGCCCGTCCTTCCCCTCAGATCGCTGGTCGAGTCGAATAATGACAAGTTGCGCATGACGCTGTTGACGGTCATCCAGAAGCTGAAGGATTTGAAGAACTCCTGTGTGGCGAAGAAGGCCGTGGATGACCGGGAGGGGCGGCTGCTGGAGGACATGCTTCTAGAACTAAAGGTAAGGACCTGTCTTTGACTTCTCGCATTGTCAGTATATGTAACGATTGTAACGGTTTCACGCCTCCATTGACTTCGCACCCCACAATCCCCCGCCCTTGACTCGTTCCGTCCATACGAACTCCTTTACACTAACCTGAAATATCTGAAAACGGTGGACTTCGTAATTTATATGCTTCCTATGCCCTATGAATATATGGTGATGAGGTATAATCACCATTGACGAGTGGCCGGGGTAGACATGGCGCTGAATTAGAAAGATTGCTGTAGATACATGACACACGTGTGACGCTCCGCTTCTATTCAGGTGGACAGCTCCACTGGCGCAACGGTAAACTCTGGAGAGCCACTAGAAGTGGAGAAAAAGTAAGTAACTGGTATTTTTACTGACGCTCCACATCCATACATACGAAGCTCTTACATTGTTTCGGTGGACATCTTTCGTCGAACTCTTACGGCCACAGTGTGTTGGTGAAGTTCGGACAAGTGGACAGGATGTCACGCCTTGATACAGGTGTGCATGTAAGATAATCCCCGTATATCCTACCAGTGGGTCATTCATTAGCCCTTAAATAACAACTTTAGGAGTAAGGATGTAACCATTGTAGCGGATCTATGTTAACTTTCCATTACCCATTCTATGCGCTTCGTGTGCGCTAAATATTTGCGCTGCCTCCTTGCCTTATATCAGAGGATCTTATCGATGATCGAGCAGCTCTGCTTAAGAATTGTGAAGAGATCAATCGCAGTAAGTGTCGCAACCCCATCTCCGAGCATACTTCATCGCACATTAATAACAAACGCTATACAGCATGATACGAACGCAGTTACTCCACTGTTCCTTGTCTTAATTTTCTGCGAGGAATGTAGTATATCACGGATGTGATGGTGTTATTTGTCGTTGCATCGGTACACAGATCTGGCCGAGAAGCTACAGAATGCACAGAAGGAAGACAAAGCAATATCGGTGGCCATAGATCGGTGCGTCTGAGGGGGGGAGTGAGGAACGTGTTATATAGTCAAAGGGAAACATCCACATATGGATAGAATTTTAGATTTCCGCGCTTTCTCTGACTTTGAGATTCGAGGAAATGATCGAGGCCATGGGATACGAATCGGAGACTATCCCCCCCTGTTGTAGACTGATTCCTTTCCTTGACGTCCTAGAGTCGTCACACCCACTACCTACTCAGCAGAGATGGCTTCGGTGTCACTGCGAACCCTTATCCAGTGATATCGCGCGACGACCCGGGACACTCTTTCTTCGATTTCGATTTCTTCGATTCGTGGCCACTTATTATTCCGTACTATATTTTCGAATGCGTATTGTATTCTCAGGGTGAAGATGGACGTGGCACAGGAGTCCGCGGCGCTTCGCCACCAGATTAATGTATGAACAAACCAATCCTTTCCCACACCAGTACAACTGCTCCCCCAAGATCGCGTCCCTGCCTCTACTTCAAGTCACATGCGTACCCTGAATCCACCTCAATATCCTGTCATCGCTCGGCGGTGCTTTCTCGCGTTGTCTACGTCGATGTGTTGGCTGTAGACGTTACGGGACAAGAGCGACGCACTGAGCGTTCGGTTAAAGGAATTGGAAGAGAAACTGCTGCCTTCCAGGTAAGCAACCTTGAATGATAATGTCGATGAAGAAATTAGGGGGAACTGGGCATATTTGTGCAAAAGATTTTATCATAAATTATTTAATTCAAAAGAAGCTAAACCTGGGCTGGATTTCGGATATATGTTACACCGTCACTGTCATCTATCGTACGTGTTTCCTTCCTTTCTCCTCGTGCAGGGCGCCAATTGCGGAGTCTGATCATTCCCCAGGAAGTAAGTGTGCAAGGGAAACATAAATAAATAAATCGTACGGAAGATCACGGTGGTGATTTGTGGGTATTCTTAAGTCTTCTCCTCTGAGAGATATCCAATATCTAATTGTATGATTTACATTCTTTGTAGAAATTGTTCAAGTATGAATTTATCTATAACCTCGTCCACGATGCTTTCTTTTGTCACATGTTATATCTCATAACTCTCCATCGGCGCGAAAGTATTAAACTCGTCATTTTTCTATTTAGGCCCAAGTATGCGAGGCTTTGGAAAAGACGTCGGCCTCGGATTCGGTCGCGCTATGCACAATCAAAGCTACCACGGTATGAATTTGAATGCCAGCAATTCGAACAACGTAGAGAACAGGAAGGACAGCAACGTGGTGAAGAGAAGACACCAACGGGGGAAGCGAGGCAGTCCGAAGAATCAGAAGCAGAGTTCCGGTCGGCGCAAGGCGAAGAAGGCTAAAGCTCAACACGATGAATATGGTATTCCAATGGTGGAAGATTCGGATGGGGTGGTGGCTGACCAGCCGGTGGAAGGTTGGGTGGGGGTGGGTGAGGGGGGGGGTGGGGTTGGGGGGCTGGTGGTGGGTGCACTGGATGGCGATATGGACGGTATGTCGGTCGGTAATAATGTGGGTTGGGAGGAAGGAGTTGACGTAGGCAGTGAGGTTGG
>VKHC01000210.1:0-15413 GCA_015143735.1 Synura sp. LO234KE | reverse complement strand
GGAAACAACAATAATTAAACACGAAAAGTTGATGCGAGGAATAATCTATGAATAATTATTAAAGCATAAGAAACTCTTTATTGTAAAACATAATAAACCCTTAGCTGTTATACTAGTAATCTCAGGTACATTCATGAAGTTAATGAAGAATTGCCTACGGCAGCTCAGTATGTTTGAGAGCAGGATACGATGTGGGATGGATGATCAACGCTTTCATCGCCCATTAATCGTATTGTTCAAGTATTCATTATTATTGCGGCATCATTAACAGGACTTATCGACTTCAATATGATTGAGCTGATTAATACTTGTGGTATAGGAGCAGTGCACTTGCGGTGTTCTTGATTGTAGATGCCTGAAGATAAAAATAACAATTACACCAGCAACAAAAATAATTTTATCGTCCTTCTTATAAGTTTAAATTGATGGCGTTATGATCACAGCATCACCACTAAATAGCAAGTGCTGGTGCGGGGAGTGAATGTATGTCGTTTTCTCCTTCCTCTGTATTCGATGACGAGCAAGAACCAGCCACCACCACTGCAGGCTGCCCCCCACTTCTGGCATGTGAAATCTCATGGTTCTGAATTTAAGTGCGAAATGACCAGTCCCGCGGCAACCGAGTGCCTTAGTGAGTCCTGCCTGCTGAAGGGAATAGTGGTAGCTACAAGCAAGGAAAGGAGAAGAACGCGACGACGTCCTCGACTTGGTATTAGAAGGGCACGTGCGTACCCCGATCAGAGTGCATAGCAAGAATCGAGAAAGGGAGGGGCAGGACATATTGAGAGTTCCTCATACTACTAGCATGGCAGGGTGCGCACCAAGCGGATACTCCTGCGACCAGCCCTCTCCACAAGGGCGAATGGTTGATTACAAACAATGTTTCACTTTGGGTAGCTCGATATACGAGAAAAGTAAACCAAGTGTATGTCTTGAGAGTGAAGACCACCATTTAGCGCGAGGCAAGGGAGGCAAAAAGGGGGGAGCATGAATGGAAATGCAATCAAGTGCCCAACAGCCATCCCCCGAGGACTTTAATGGCGAAAGCGAGTGCGCAGGTTTCTCCTTTAACATATAGTGTCGATGTCGTGCTCGCACACCAATCATTGCCCAGGGATCACCACCTTTTGGCGGTGTGCAGCTGGAGCGTATGGGAGACGCAGGATCGGCGAGAAATCTTGGGTTCGTCAAGCAACGTCACTCCACCAAGAGCGGGTTAATCATCGATTCCCAGGGAGCTGCCTCTCCAAGAATATCAGTAAGTACTTCAATACTTTTTATATGAGTTCAGGAGAAGTAACTCAGAAGACCTCAGCAGGGATCTACAGAATCAAGCACTTATTCGCGAAGATAAGTGGACGAGTGCTCCGAGTGCAAATGGGTCCCTGTGAAAATGCGCTGTTCGTGAATTTGCAAAACTTGCTGTAGAGGAAGGGATGCTGAACGCACACAAATCACGACCACGCTGGTTCGTGCCACCTGCAATGCGTGGTGGTGTAAGGCCTCTACGCGAAAATTGAGGGGGCTGTGCCAACTTCCGAAGTGGTGGTGATTTTTTTACCGTCTACCGGCTTGTGGAACGCCAAGCCGGAGTCTACTAATGACGGTCGGGTGCGTGGGCTAGTACTGGTGACCAGAGTAGTAAGAAGAATGGCACAGCCTATTTGAGCGTGTGCTGGTGCGTGCGACCACGAGGCGTCCTCGAAGCCTTATTTATCCGCTCCTCTGCTGCTGTAGTTACTTCTTCCTCCTAACAATATATCTCAACAATCGCCGTTTCAGCTACATCAACTTGCTTCACGTAAATTGTTGTTGGACGAAATCGTAAGGATTACTACTTACTAGTATCATGTTGCGCGTTGTGCTGGAGGATAACCTATTATTCTCGCACGAGCGCCGAAGACTGCAAGGTTTCGATTGCTGTAACAGAACAAAAAGTCAGCGCCAGCAATAAAAAAGACGAGCGATCATAGCCATTTTCATGTCACTTGCCATTCGAAAGTATTCGACGTTAGAAAACAACTAATAATTATTGAATTAAACGAGCTTAGTTGCATCTTTTCCTACATAGATTGTTGCAAATAACGAGGAGCGCCTGATTCAGACCTACCCAAAGCAATTCCATTCTACCTGGACATAAAATAACTACACTCTTCGTACCAGCAATCTCTACCATAAAATGATCTCCACAAGGTTCAAACCGTAACACGCTTCACCACATGACATCAAAATAAGATAAAACGAAAGAATTCTAACGCAAGATTTGAAGCGTTAAGAATCCGAGTTAAGGACTCAATTCTCGGTTAAATAATTGAATTGTTTCTTTTCAGGGCTTCCTGCTGATAACATAAGGCGAGTGGAATGTATCGGATCAAATTTGTGTAAGTGGTATGGAGTTCAGTCAGTAACTCAACCAAATCATTCACGCCAGCTGACCAGCGATTATTGCATGGTAGACTTCACCTCTCACATAGAATAGGGAATGGATCTCCCAATCGAGATTATGAAGTCACAAACGTACTTTGGAAGTCTCCAACCACAAACCCGCTAATTCTACTCCTGCAAATCGGACAAAGAGGATTTGGTGTATTTAACTGTTGCTCAGCACACCTCTCGCAGGCGCATGAGTGGTTGCACGGATTGAACTTCGAGTTCGCTGGTTTTTCAAGGCAGATACCACACTCCCTGTATCGAGGTGCAGTCGGAGTGACCGACGATCCCGGTGGACATTCGTCATTCACTATCTGATTCAGAAAAGTAGAAATTTGACCGCAAGAGGATAGTCTGTCAGCTGGATTTCTTTCCAAGCATCTATGAATTAACCATCCCAGCGCGAGAGCAGACTCTTTTACCCAGATATCCCGCTCGGAAACTTCGAATCCCCGTCCTTTCTTCAACGGTTCGATCATTCTTGAATGAAGGTCACCTTGAACTTCATCATATGCCCAGCCATCGCCAGTCAACAACTGAAGCAAAACAACACCCAGACCAAATATATCTGAGTACTTCGATAACTGCTGAGAGCTGGCATAGTTCGGGTCAATATATCCATGCGACCCTATCACTGTCGTGGTTCGCATGACCACAGTTGCACCGTAGGAAAATTCCTTCGCAGCATCAAAGTCACACAGCACTGCCTGTAGACGCGGTGGTCCAGACGAAATCAGAATATTCGCTAGTTTCACGTCTCGGTGTACAATTGCAATGGGCTTCAACGTGTGTAGGTAGTGCAGTGCATCAGCCACATCGGCGCCTAATTGCAAACGAACCCTCCAATCGTTAATAAATAGTTTATCAGCTGATAGAAATACTCTCTCGAGTGAGCCCAGATTGAAGTGAGGAAATACTAAGCAAGGGCACTGCTCATCTCGGCTAAACGCTAGTAGTTTGACTACATTCGGATGATTCAAATTTAATATGGTATTCCTCTCATAATTCATATGTTGAAGTGGCGTCATGTTACGTGCAGAGCCATTTTCTTTGTAACTCTTTACTGCGACAGTTAACTGTGTCCATTGGCCAGTATATACATCAGCGGACGCCCCTCCGCCGATGCGTTGGCGGAAGTTATTTGTTATCAATTTCATATCCTCCGCCTGCAGGGTAGCAACACCCATATACGGATTCCAGGACTGTCGTTGGGACGGATTTGATGGTATCTGGGAGTTCGGCTGCGCAGCACTACTTTGACCAGAATCGTCAGCATTTGGATGATTTTCTGTGCGCTCTTTCGTTTTCGAACCCAAAGCACGACAGATGCAGCAGAGGCAGCAGACAAAACAGCATGAAGTAGATACTCCGATTCCAACGATAGTTCCAATGGTCAATTTGACAGAGCTTAACACTCCTGTTAAAACTTAAACACAGAGAAACACCAAGGTAATCAAAAAGGATGCTAGGACAAATAACTAGGAGAACTCGCGTGCTAGAACATTTGTAGGTATTTTCTATTTTACAGTGGTGAGGACTATGGACCGAATGGGTTGTCGGACCTTTGGATGCACAAGATAATTGCGGTGACTTCAAAACGCGGGTAAGTGCTGCCCGTTACCTATTGTAGGGGACGCTGTAGGTGGGCTCGATGGACCTAAAGTTAATCCAGGAATTGAAAGTAAATCATACGAACTCGAATAGGCAGAGCAGTAGTTGGAACTCTAGATGGAACCGCGCATATGCTGGTGAATGCGATTCTCTCAAGTTAATCGACCCGTCGTACCTGAAGTGGGTACTACAGTAGGTTCCCAAGTTGGACTGGAAGTCGGCATGGAGCTAGGAGCTGAATAATTTAACATTTAAAACAGTGCTATATTATCCTTATAAGTTGGAACACTCGGTATAATTCAATCATAACCCATTCATGGGGGCCTTCAAAATAAGGGTAGGGGATTGGTTTGTTACCTCGTGTGGGGGAAGCCGTCGGCGGGCTCGATGGACCTAAAGTTAATCCAGGAATTGAAAGTAAATCATACGAACTCGAATAGGCAGAGTAGTAGTTGGAACTCTACATGGAACTGCGCATATGCAGGTGAATAGAATTCTCTCAAGTTAATTGACCGGTCGTACCTGAAGTGGGTACTACAGTAGGTTCCCAAGTTGGACTGGAAGTCGGCATGGAGCTAGGAGCTGAATAATTTAACAGTTAACATATAACTGAATTTCCCTTTCCAGCAAAGTACCTATTGGTTGAATGGTAGGAAAACTCGATGGCACTTTAAGATCAAGTAAGACGCGGTGAGAAAAGTGAATTTCTCTTGTGAAACGGTTACATTTACCTATTGTAGGCAATAGTGTAGGCGCACTAGATGGATCTAAGGCCCAGGGAAGTTCGAAAGGTGAGGAATAATTTTATAGAATGGATTTAGCCTACTTTTCGTGGGGTAGTACGTCGGTTGTGTTGGATTACACGTGGGACTCGAAGGCGACGGTGTCGGTAGAGAAGTCGGGTTCGAAGAAGGAAGGGAAGTTGGGACGACAGTCGGCGAGAAGGTAGGTGCTGAATATGCATAGATGTATTTATTGAAATGTAATAGCGATATTTTGTTCGGGTTCAAATTATATAGAGGGTCATCGGTACCAAGAGTTGGAGATGAGGTCGGCGGCCTTGTAGGAACTTCATATAAAGCAGAGAAATGTTAGATATACAAGTACATCCAGTCGAGATTCTCCATACTTCTTGTCGGAAGAGATGTCGGCAGGAGAGAAGGGGCATCGGTGGGAAAGCTTGATGGCTCTGCAAACAAGATATATTTAAAGGACGATTCTCGTTTAGGCGAGCATATAACCTGAAGTTGGCGATGTGGTGGGCTTGCCAGTGGGTCGATGGAATAGAGGCGCTTTAATTTTATCAGCGGGTTATCTTTTGTATTTAGAGGATAAATATTGATTCATCTTGCCAGTGGGGCGGAAGGGGGACTGGAGGGTGAAGTAAGCAAGCTGGCGGATGAAGTAATCAAGCAAGCTAGAGCAATCGTAAGGATGAGCACAAATCGCCTATGCATATGCAAATATAAAGTACCGGTGGGGCGGACCTGTAGGCACTTTACGGGTTATCTTTTGTATTTAGAGGATAAATCTTAATTCATCTTACCGTCGGAGCAGAATGGGTAGATCGCGCCGGTACTTAGACTGGCCACACTGCTCAAGCAGTTGAAGTAGCGTCTTCGGAACGTATCCAGTGATGGAGTTTACACTCAAATCAATCGTTGCCAGTAACTTCAATTGTCCCAGTTGGCTCGGTATTGTACTAGTAATGCTATTTCGCCCGATAAGTAAAGTTGTCAGCGAGCTGAGCAGACCGATGGAAGTAGGAATGGTGCCAGAGAGCTTCAGACCCGACAGTAATATAGATACGACATTGCCGTTATTGCACGCAACTCCTCCCCAACTCGAGGTGGATCCGGAACAAATCGGAGTGGACGGCGTTGAGCCCAAACACTGCCATCCTCCCCGACCGCGGGCCGCGGGGTTAAGGGAAGTAGCAAGGTCACACAGCGATTGATCTGCACCGGTCCAGTACATGGGCGTCAGTTAGAGCTAAATATAACTGAAGTATTGCTATACGTCACCTTGATCCGCAGGAAAGTAGCGGGTGGGAACTAAGGGAACAAAGGTGAGATGTCACTGGAGGAAGGAGATAATCGATAACCGCGGAAGAGATATGACTCACCTGCGGTAGGAATGAATGATGGACTCGCTGCAGAGGCATTATGATTCAGTTAATGCATTTTATTAACAAGTAGATATTTACCGGTCGGAGAGTATATCGGTGCTACGAGAGGACGATATAAATCAGAGAGAAATTGAATGGTCGTACATGATCACGACGGACATCACCTACTGTAGGACTAAATGTAGGGTCGCAAGATGGCGAAGATGTCGGCGCAGTTGTCGGCTCTAATAATTAATAGTTATTTTGATTATTAGTGACAAGAATCTGTCCTGATGATGATAAATTCACATACCCGAAGTACAACGATTCGATATGGATCCCATGTTATTCGATGCGATTGTACTCATACAGTTCCAATAGCACGTCAGCGGGTTGTTGTCGAAATAAAGTGTATTTAGGCTGGTGATAGTGCACAGTCCAGAAGGCACAGAGCCCGTGAGTTTATTCCCCGACAACACCAAGTACGATAGGGACTGTAGGTTTACGATGGTGTTCGGTATGCTTCTGGATATTGAATTCACGCTAATGTCAAGATACTGAAGGTTCACGAGACGGCCCAATGAGGAAGGGAGAGTACCGTATAGATTATTGCTGTCGAGTTCTATATTTGTAAGGGAGGTGGCTAGTCCGATTCTGCTCGGAATGGTTCCCGTGAGCAACAGCCCTCCGAGTAACACATCCGTTACTCTTCCGCCGCCATCGCAAAGTACCCCCGCCCATAAACAAACAGACGTTAAGGGCGTAGCGTTGTCAGAGGCACAGGTCCATCCCGTTTGTCCTTTTGTGTTCGGAGCAGTAGTAACCGCTAATGCACAGAGCGCTATTCCTTATTGAGAAGCGAACGATCGCGTCAAAGGCGCAGAAAAAGTTTACTAGAAGATATTAATACCTTGCATGACGTCATAGCTATATGTTGAGGGGGCTACCGTTGGAGGAAAGGTGGGAGTAAATGACGGACTCGATGTTGGTTCTGAAAAGAAAGGTCAGAACCGGTCGATGAGAGTCGGATCACCATGAGAGTCTGATCAGGTCACCTGAAGGAGCCGAGATGAATAAGAAACCGTCACTCAGCTGCACACCCTGACTGTTGGCAAGAACCGTGCCAGAAGTGTAGCTGGATCCTCCACCACCACCAGTATACTGGTACCCACTTCCTCCGCCATAGTAACCCGCTCCAGCTCCACCAGACCAGGCGTAATAAGCGTTGCCACCCAAACCTATTGATCCGCAATTTCCATATCCACCATAGTAACATCCTCCTGATGACTGGGAACCACCTCCACCACCATAATAATAAGTCTGATAACCGTAATAATAATTATAGGTGTAATATCCGGATCCACTGCCACCAATGGACCCTCCCCCTTCGCCTCCATTTCCATAATATCCATTATAGTATTCACCACTCCCGCCTCCCCCACCAGCGACAACCAGTCTAGAATTCAAGTCACCATATCCTGTACGAATATCTGTAGCGCCACCTCCCCCCAATCCACACCAGTTTCCATTTCCTCCTCCGTTGTACCCTCCATTTGGTGATCCGCTGCTGTAATCGAACCCGCTGCAACCCACATAGATGTACAGTGTCTGTCCTGGAGTAACCGTAATTGAGGCGGACATATACCCACCCCAACCACCGGTGGCACTTGGGTAGCCACAGCCACCAGTGCCCCCTCGTGCACCATAGGCGTCTACTTGAATTGAAGTGGCCCAACTTGGTACAGTGTAGTTCTGAACTCCGCCGGTACAGCCATAAGATGCCGAGGCATAACCTGATTACATAGATGAAAGTCAATAATATCGCATTTATCGCCTGCAATATATTCCCTATTACCATATGTGGATTGGAGTCTGACCGGACCTATGCTCCAGCTCAAGTCGGTGTGGGCTAAGACGTTCCCACCACTGTCCAACACCGCAGACATCACTCCTGCGGGATTCCAAGAGCTACCCCCATTCATAGCGGCGATCTCGATCAAATGAGTGCCCGGGCTCAGCGACTGTGAGAACACGTTGTAGATCCGATACGATCCCAAGCTCGTATCGTAGTAACTACAGTAGCCCAAGAATGTCCCGTCCAGAATTATGTATCCCATGTCAGACACCAAACATGACACAGACACACTCACAGCCATGGACACATAGAATGTCTTCTGGAACCCTATGTATCGGCCGGGGGCAGCAGACGTCGCAGCGTTGGCACTGTCCCAGATGTAAATGGCTGTCGGGTCCGAGTAACTACTTGGGCTGAGCCACTGTAAGTTGTATCCCGCGGCATACACAATTTCACCTGCCAGAAACCGGGTGAAATATACAATTGCACAGAAACGACAGCGACGTTTAATAGTAAATCGATTGAAACAACTTTTTTCAACGTTAAGAAAGGAAGGCTAACGTGCTGGGCTCCATTTCGGAGTATGCGGAAGTAAAATACGTTTTCATTGAGCCATACGGACCTGTTGATAATGTTGGAAGTCTTGTGGGCGAATATGTGCTCGGGGAACTGGATGGAACTGAATCAGAAGATATAGCATCAAGTAAGGGATCGTAATAAACTTCTAGGTCTATCTAAGCTCATAGACTCTCGAGCACATTCCTTTCCGACACTTCGCTCAAGAGGGTTCCAGGTAACATTTATCTGTATGTCTAGAAATAGTTATCAACATAAAAATTTAACATTTCTTTCGCGCAGTCAACGAACGATGATAGGTGGTGAATGTGGCATTATGCAGTAGCGCAATATACTGCGCCTGAGGAACGTTCTGTACCTGTTGTAGGTTGACTAGTCGGAAGCATAGTGGGAGTCCAAGTAGGGCGGAAGGAGATGGTTGGAGCTAAGTTTCAGAGAGTCAGTGATAACGTGTTCGGTTTCAAAATAGAGGAGAATCACAGGTACCTAAAGTTGGAGATGAAGTCGGCGGGCTTGTAGGACCTACATGTAAAGAAAAGAAATAAAGAGAAAAGTTAGACTAAAAGTCGTATATCCAGTCGAGAATATACCATACTTCTTGTCGGAAGAAATGTCGGTCGGCGAGAAGGGACATAGGTGGGAACTCGTGAAGGTGCTAAGAACAATTCATCTTAAATGGAAGCTTCTCGTTTAAGTGGGTTTATAACCTGAAGTTGGTAATGTGGTGGGCTTGCCAGTGGGACTGGAAGTAGGCAATGAGCTTGGAGCTGGGCAATTCTAAGCATGAGCACAAATCGCTTATGCGGCAAATATGAAGTACCGGAGGGGCGGACTGTGGGCGTGCTTGTAGGCGCTTTTATTATATTGGCGTGTCAGCTCTTGTATTCAGATGATAAAAAAATATAAATTTATCGTACCCTCGGAGCAGATTGGGTTGATTGCACCCGCGCTTAGACTGGGTACACTGCTCAAGCAGTTGAAGTAGCAGACAAGAGAGTTGCTACCAAATGATAGGGAAGTTAAGGCTGAATCCGAACACAAAGTCTCCGGGACTGATCCTGTGATTAAATTTGCACTCAAGTCTAACGACACCAACGACCTCAATTGTCCCAATTCACTCGGAATTGAATTTGTAATGCTATTTCGACTGATAAGTAGGGTTGTCAGCGAGCTGAGCAGACCGATGGAAGTAGGAATGGTGCCAGAGAGCTTCAAACCCGACAGTAATATTGATACGACATTGCCGTTATTGCACGCAACTCCTCCCCAACTCGATATGGATCCGGAGCAAATCTGAGTGGACGGTGTTGAGCTTGAACACTGCCATCCTCCCCGACCGCGCGAAGCGGGGTTAAGGGAGGCAGAGAGGTCGCACATTACTTGATCTGTGTATGACCGGTAAAAGAATTTCACCTAGACTTGAAGTTCGACCATGCCTTACCTTGGTCCGCGGGGAAGTAGTGGGTGGGAACTAGGGGAACAAAGGTGAGATGTCACCAGAGGTAGGAGATAATCGATAACCGCTGCAGAGATATGACTTACCTACGGTAGGATTGAATGAAGGACTCGCTGCAGAGGCATTATGATTCAGTTAGTGCATTTTATTACCAAGTCGACGGAGAGTAATTGATATTCACCGGTTGGAGTGGATGTCGGTGCTATCATTCGAGGATACAAATCAGAGAGAGAAGTTCAATCTTCTCATATGGTTACGGTACACTTTACCTACTGTAGGTTTGAAAGTCGGGTTGTTAGATGGAGGGGATGTTGGAGCAGTTGTAGGCGCTGTTTGTTAATATATATTTTGATTGTAAGAAAGTTTACAATCTGTCGTGATTTTGACATATCTACAAACCGGAAGTACAGCGATTCGATAAGGATCCCACGTTGTTCGACGCGATTGTACTCATGCAGTTCCAATAGCAAGTCAGCGGGTTATTGTCGACATAAAGTGTATTTAGGCTGGTGATAGTGCACAGTCCAGAAGGCACAGAGCCCGTGAGTTTATTCCCAGACAACACCAAGCTCGATAGGGACTGTATGTTTACGATCGCGCTCGGTATGCTTCCGGATATCGAATTCACGCTAATGTCAAGATACTGAAGGTTCACGAGACGGCCCAATGAGGAAGGGAGAGTACCGTACAGATTATTGCTGTCCAATTCTATATTTGTAAGGGAGGTGGCGAGTCCGATTCTGCTCGGAATGGTTCCCGTGAGCAACAGCCCTCCGAGTAACACATCCGTAACTTCTCCGCCACCATCGCAAAGTACACCCGCCCATAAACAAACAGACGTTAAGGGCGTAGAGTTGTCAGAGGCACATGTCCATCCAGATTGACCTTTCGTGTTCGGAGCCATAGTAACCGCCAACGCGCACAGCGCGATACCTGATGAAAAAACAAATAAACAAAATATGAGACATTTTCCTGGACAAGGAATTCTGATGGACGAGCATACTGCACCTTGCATGACATCATAGCTATATGTTGAGGGGGCTAACGTCGGAACAAAGGTCGGACTTGACGTCGGAGCTGAAAGAGAAACCTGAGATCTAGTCAAAAACAATTGTATAGATGTACCTGGTGGAGCCGAGATAAATAAGAAACCGTCACTCAGTTGCACACCCTGACTATTGGCAAGTACAGTACCAGAAGTGTAGCTGGATCCTCCACCACCACCAGTGAATGCATATCCGCTTCCTCCACCATAGCAACCCGCTCCACCTCCTCCTGAATCACCGTTGTTAGCGTAGCCACCCGAGCCAAATGATCCGCATACTCCATATCCACTACTGGAACAGCCTCCTGATGACTGGGATCCACCACCACCACTATAATAATTGTAGATAGAGTACCCGGATCCACTTCCACCAACCGACCCTCCCCCTCCACCACCAGTTCCATAATTTCCATTATAGTAGTAACCACTCCCGCCTCCCCCACCAGCAACCACCAGTCTAGAATTCAAGTCACCATATCCTGCACGAACATCTGTAGCGCCCCCGCCCCCCAATCCACACCAGCCCCCATTGCCACCGCCATTGTACCCTCCAATTGGTGATCCACTGCTGTAATCGGACCCGCTGCATCCAACATAGATGTACAGTGTCTGCCCTGGAGTAACTACAATCGAGGCGGACATGTACCCGCCCCAACCACCCATATTACCTGGGTAGCCGCAGCCACCGGTACCCCCTCGTGCACCATAGGCGTCCACTTGGATTGTAGTGGCCCAACTTGGTACAGTGTAGGTCTGAACTCCGCCGGTACAGCCATAAGATGCCGAGGCATAACCTGATTACATATATGAATATCAAAGATATCGCATTTATCGCCTGAATTATTTTTACTATTACCATATGTAGATTGTAGCCTGACCGGACCTATGCTCCAACTCAAGTCGGTGTGAGTGTAGACATTTCCAGTACTGTCCACAACCGTAGACATTACTCCCGCGGGATTCCAAGAGCTACCCCCATTCATGGCGGCGATCTCAATCAAATGAGTGCCCGGGCTCAGCGACTGCGAGAACACGTTGTTGATCCAGTACGACCCCGAAGCCCCATCATAGTAACTACAGTAGCCCAGGAATGTCCCGTCCAGGAATATGTATCCCATGTCCGACACCACACACGACACTGACACGCTCACAGCCACGGACACAGAGAACGTCTTCTGGAACCCTATGTATCGGCCTGGGGCTGCAGACGTCGCTGCGTTGGCACTGTCCCAGATGTAAATTGCTGTAGGGTCTGCGTAGCTGCTTGGGCTGAGCCATTGTGAGTTATATCCCGCGGCGTATACGATCTCTCCTGATTTACATACGGTAGTGCTAAAGTTTAATGAATGGGCTAATAATATTCGGGAAGAGTGACTATGACTATATCATATAGAAAATTTGCTGTCGGCCAACTAAGTACGAATGACTCTATATAGTGTGGTTATTTGACATTTAAGATTAGAATTTATATTAATCAGTCAAAATGTGATGCGCCTGCGCTACCTGTAGAGATGGTTGGTAGTCTTGTTGGCGCGGAGGTAGCGGAAGAACTTAGAGTTGCTGAAGAAAGAAGAAACAAAACGAACTACGATTAATATTAGCATTCAAAATCTGCATACTTCCGGAATAAGATATTTGCATGATGCATCTGATAATTAAAAGGAAATAAACGAAACTTCTCAGGCTTACAACAGCGCCTCGCGTGGTAATCGTGCAATCATATTATTTGAGATAATTATATAAACTTACCTCGCGCTAACGTATCCTCGCTATCCGACGCAAGCAGTCTGTCAAGATTTGACGGGTCAAATTTTGGAACATCTACTGAGGCTAGCTCCTTGTATGTTTTGCATGTTACTAAGTGATTGAAGAAACAAAATAAAATAGATGCGATCACGTCGGGCGCAAAACATAGATGCTTCATATCTATTTTCAACAATTTTTTTCTTATCTCTTTTAGAAGAAAAGTACAGATTGAAGTCTTAACAGACAAATATTCGATAAAAATTTGAATTATCCTCTATGGATATAATAACATTCCCGTGGCGTAAATTGGTATTCAAATTTTCTTTCTCTCCCCTCGTGTGATTTAATATTTAATTATGCTGTTCATAAGTTAACTGCCCTTCTGCTACCCAGGTAGATGGTAGTCGGCGATGATAGTTCTTTGTAAATCTCAGCTCGAAACAAAATTTAAATTAGCTGGAGTGTGGATACTGAACCCACATACATCAACAACTCAATTATCAACTGAAAATCCGACAAATTTCCCTGGTATCCTACATTTTGCGTCGTTTCTGACAAACATAATTGGTTTTGAATACCAATTCGAACAAATAAAAGTGCAACGCACACAGCAACCTTGCGTTTCTCCGTATTGATTTCCGAAATAAGTCCGTAACCTAATTACATCCTTTCCCCATATAAATTGGAGGACCTAACGAATCCTGTTAATGGTGACCTGTTACTTCTGCAGCAATATTACAGTCTCCTGTCCCTGTTTGAGTATTGAGAACTTCTATATGACATTTCCCTTCATGATTGCCAAGATAAATTTCGTGGCATCCTTTGTGGAATCAGCTACTGGTTTTCTTGCACCCAGCAATGATGCGATCTACAATAAAGTACATCTCTGCGCTGATGACGACTGTTAACCTAAATTGTTTCCTGTGCATATATAATCAACGGACCTCCATCAGGATGTCTACGAAGCGACAACGAAGTGCTTCAATTAAAGTGGGAAACCCGCTCTAGTTGAATCGAAGGGTCAAGACATTGGACCCGAAAATTATGATTGAGCTTCGGTAGTTAATTGCAATCACTACGGGGTTCGCTCTTCCATGAACCTGTCTAGTCCATTAAAGAACCCGCAATTGGAGATGAGCTAGAGTACAGAGTGCTGATGAGATAGGTGCACAGTCGATCGGCCAGCTTTTGAGCTCAGAGAGAAAAAAATCTTAATATCCGAATGAACTGACTCACAACAGTGACCGCATATTATAATTAATCATTCTTCTATTGTTAGCGCATGTTTCGACAAGTTCTTGCGTTATCTTGAATATTTTGATGATAGCAATCGTTTGATTTGGGAGAAAGAGATGTTCTGAATTACCATGTGTTTTAACCTATGTGCATGCCTATGTGTATAACTCTAGTTTATATCGCGGTACACCAGATGATTTTCACCTTACCGAGGAGTTTGTTGTCCAGGATGTGGTGGGGTACTGAGGGAGGGGGTTAGGTCATTTATTGTCCGATCTCTTCTACAATATGTGCGAGTAGTGGAGACAAGGCAGGTCCGCCACCAGGTGACTGCTACTCAACTGCTCGCTCCTCGTGCTGGGGTTGGAGCGCCTGCTGTATAGTTAGAATCATGCAATAGATCTATAGCGCGCCCCACGAGGAGGAGGTAAAACAAATGCGGGATGCGTGATGCATCGCTCGCTCGCTCGGTGCATTTTTTTGCAACAACACCGCCCATTAACGAATAAGTTCCTCAAAGGCGTAAAAACAAAGGAAAATGCTTCCAGATTGCTCCTTTCTAATCGCGTGGTTGAAATCACCGCCCGGCCGTGAGGAATCATGGCTGTTGGAATAGTAGTGCTACCAACCATTCACCAGCATGACAACAAGAAACGAGGAAGTAAACTGAGTGTTCTCCGTTTTTTTCTTGGTGTTCCTACTACTTTCATCGGTGGACTAAATACCATTCTCCTATAGAATCGACTCATAAGAAAATACTCTACAGAGAACCGTAAAAATAATATTTTCTGTAGAGTCACGCTAACAAGTAACCGAAATTAGAAAATTATAATAGAATCACGACCGAAAATAGAAAATGTTAATAGAATGACGGTGAAGAGTGTCCGAAAACAGAAATTCAAACGTTTTCTGAGGAGGTGTGAAAAACAGTTTTAACTTGCGATTTTTTATCGCTATGGCTCCTAAGAGGAAATCAGATGATATGAACGTAGAGGCACCTGTTAAAAACGAGAAATCGACTAGAAGCGGTTGAAACGATTCAATTATAAGTGATCATTACTACCAAAATATATTAAATAATCGACAGTCAATTCGAGTTTACGGAAAAATTGTTTGGGGATGGAATTTGTAATATGAGGGCTGAGGAGCAAAAGCAAAAGACAGCAACAAGAGTTCCTAGAGGAAAAAGTACTGATATACACCAACCACCGCCAGCGAGAATATCTAAGAGAATCGCGACCAAAACTGAGAATGTAAGAGTTTTTTGGCAACCTATGTTGGAATATTCGCTATCGCTCACGAAGACTATGTATAAGGTACAGACAAAGATTCTTAACAACCAGATAATTAA
>VKHC01000209.1:0-15423 GCA_015143735.1 Synura sp. LO234KE | reverse complement strand
TACCATTCGACTGGGACCGACTGAAAGGCAATATGAAGAATATCCTGCCCTTTGTCGAGAAGTCCAGAAAGAAGCTCGCAGCGGACCAAGATATGATCAAGTTCCTCCGTCGAGAAAGGAGCATTTATTTCACGCAATGGGGTTTAAGCAATCTCCCTCCTTGCAAACGTTTGCGAGACGGTACTGGTCGATTCACTTCCGGAGCTTCCATGGAAGGCGCAGTAGTAGGAGCATCATTTGGCTCCATGGAAGCAGTGAATGAGGAAGATGATCACGAGTAAAATGAGAAGGTGGAGAACGTACTGAAATGAGACCTGTGTGATATCTTATAATTTAAGTAATAATTTAAACGAACATAATGCCGTGCTATACCTGGACCAGCTATAGTGGTCCATGTAAAGTCTTCCATATACAGTCGTCCATACAAAGTCACCCATGTAAAGTCGACCATTCAAAGTCTCCCACGCAAAGTCGACCACCTAAAGTAGTCCAGCTACAGACGTCCAGGATATAGTCAGCCATTAAAGTCGTCCATCTATAGTCCATCTATAGTCCATCTAAAGTCGACCAGCTATAGTCGGTACTGATTTTATCCACTGATGGAAGGCAAATGCAATACAGGCCTCCAGCCTGGACAAGAACCGCAGTTTTAATTTTCCTGGACAAAAGCACCTAGACGCGAATTTCGGCCAAGTAAGGTTTCCGGAAATTAACTACAAATCTTAATTTAATTTATCGCAAAATTGCGTCTGCGAAAATCCTGCGATATCCCATTTGCCAACTTCCTCCTCTTCCGGTTTCCAGATTGGTAAAAGATCTCGAGTTCTCAATCCTATTTTGCTCTTCAGATTTGGAGGGAGTCAGATCAAGCTGGAAAAATTATCACCGCAAATCAATCGAAAATCTGCGCGTCTGCAGGTGGAAGCGCAAATTATACCCATGATTGTGCACCAGCACCAACTTTGAATCAGTTTTCATAGACTTTACCTTGAAAAAGATGATATATCCACAGCATCACCACTCCAACGTCGGGAAATCTCTTCCAGCGGGTATTGGATTGACAAACAGCATCATCATCGCCTTACTATTCATCTCGCTAGAAACTTGCTGCCGGACTACCCTTCGGGATTTTGCATGGGTGGAGGCAGCTCGGTGGAGTTTTGCCTTGATTTCTCTTTTGCCTCCGGAGCGAACACGCCCTGACCACACTTGCTGGGGAAGCAGTGGAGAGGACCTATATCCGGTGTGTCTTAGTGGAGACGCGAGTCGAGAGCATGCCTTCGGAGTGGAACGAAGTGGCCCGATCGGCAGAGCACCTTAGCGAAGGTGACTCTGGCCAACGTGGTCTTTCCTCCGACATTGCTCTTTGATTAGTTTCCAGTATGTTGTTTTTCAATTTGGAGCTTGTCTTCTCTTCTGCCTTACTGGTCGCCGTTAATGTGGTGGTCCTCATATTTGTGCCATACATTTCAACTGATATACTGTGCCCATACATTTGGTGATATCAATAGAGTTCATAGCACTTCTCCGCCTCGTCGCTACACATGCTGCGGTTACTCCGCTGGAGGAACGTTCTCGCCTGGGGGTGTTACCACGATGCGCGTCCCCTTGTGGCTAATTGAGGACGTCGTTGCGAACTAATTATCCTCGGGCGAGGAATTTCCTACGCCCTCGGGAGGAGAGGCTTCCTCCCCCTCGTCCACTCGGTTGCAGGATTTGCCAGTTGGCCCAAGGGAGCTCTTGATTTTTTGACATGTCTGTGTAGCGACCATCCTGCCATTTATCTCCTCCGCGTTGCCAAGGGGCCAGTGACCGAAAACAGGTTTGCCACGCAAGTCGCCTTCGGACCTACTTCTTTCATAAAGTCCGGTGACGATGGCGCGAACAGGGTAGTCTAGGGAAGCCATCAGGTTGGAGGAGCTCCTTGGCTTCTCTACCATAAAGCCAGGAATTCATCCGCGATAAGTCCACAGATCGAACAATGTCGCCCCACAGGGAGTTTTCTTGTTGGTCAACCTTCTATATTCAACCACAGTGCTCGAATGAGAAGAGGCCTTGCAAATCTCTTGAAGAGCGGCAGTAATCTTCTTCCTCGTGTAATAGAATATGCAGCTAGTACTGCGATGGAATCCCGTTGACAGCCTCTTCAAAAATATGCGGCAGACGTGCGTCCCGATGTTAAATTTCATTAGATATAGGCACATCACAAGCTGAAGTCAAGATTCCAAAGAGAAATCTGAATAATCAACCTCCTCGCACGTAGCAGCTGTGGCGTACAAGAAGTGGCATGCGGTGGTACGCTGTTGCTAGAAAAAACGTGATGCAACATATAAGTGGTTGGAGCAAGGTATGCGATGTGAAAGCCTTTTGTGGAATGTTTTCAACAAACTCCTCGAGGTAGGGAGAATGTCATATATTGTTCCCAAACCGCCTCTATGGCAATTCCTTGAATTTGCCAAAGAACTCTTACTCATCGCCAAAGTAATATATTCTGACTAAAACGGTTGAGGATTTCTCGTCAAAGCTAAATTCGGATGAGTCGAAACAACATAAACACTCGTAATCTTTTTCTGGCTTGGTCCGCATCATCCCAAAACACGAGATATTCTAATCTGCCGGAATCTCTTGCTAATGAGCACCACAAGACTTTTGATTGGGGACGCTTTCGCCAAACTTGAAATCTGTAAAAGTTAGAAGCAGGAATGTTGAATAGCGATGGATTGTCGCCAGAGCAATTTTGCAAAGAATCAAGATTCACAGTCAGCATCCATACTGTGCTCCAAGAATTAATTGTTGCTCAAAATCTGATTGGTCGAAATGTGAATTCTATAATAGTTGGCTGGTCGGAATACAAAGCATTTTGTTGCTGTCAGGGTTCAGTTGGCTGGAGGCCTGGACCACCTTGTTTCCCTCTTGAGAAACACCCGCTTACTTTCACTTTGAGGGTCGAAATTTGTAATAGGTCAGAGATTCTGGTTTTGCTGGTCACGTTTTTCCATTTGAGCAGACACTAAAAGCTGAGATCTCCGTCGCCTATGCTTTTGAAGGCTTAGAAAACTGTGATCAGAGGGCTTCTAACTAAACTCATGAGCAAAACTTATTGGAAGCCAAGTAGTAAAGCACTTTGTTTTGGCGCTGTAGCGCACAAAACCAGCTGGGAGGTTGATAGTTAGACGACACAATATCCCCACAGTACCATATGCAATTGGAAAAGGAAGGGTTTGATCAGAACGATACAGCAATATACAATACAAGATGGCGCGTAGGGAACAGGAAAGGCGGTGTGCTATTATACGAGAACTGTTGGACAGTAAGTCTAGGATGATTTTTGAACTATATAAGTCTTGGATGATAACAGTTGAGAGATATTTCATCAACTTTATCAACAAAGATGAATAATCAATTGCGGAAAAAATACCTTCCAGGTCTACAATAGCAAGGAACGTTTCCGTTATATATCGACTAATGTGCCTTGCCGAAATAATAGGAACAGGCCTCCAATTCACAACCACCTGCTTACTCGGATCAGGTGTGTTGCCTCCCATAACACTGAAGTAATCTCTGATCATTGAAGTACAATTGCCGTTCAGCACAACTCTACGGTTCTGATGCATATGAGAATATTGCTTCTAAAAGTAGAATATGATGTAGTCTGAAGAGTAAAGTCCAGTTTCTTCTCCTAGTTCTCTTATAATAAGAACAGATCCGTTTGCCGTTATCCTTGGCTTCACGACCTCTCCACCGATCTGCATTTCGACATTTGAACCACCTCTGTTTGTAAGAGAACTGGAGTTTATAGAACTCTAAGTTCCTATTCCAACAGTCAAAGGTCTGCTCAACTGTCGCTTCGAATTCATCTATTAGCTCATGCTCCGGGTTGTTGTAGTATTCTAAACCTCGTCGTAGATAAAAAATCAAGACCTCGTTGAGGTTGTTCACCGGACTCTATCCCGGGGCAGCACACTCAGATGCCACCCTTTCTCTTATCACGGCAGGTTTAACAGGGTTTTCAACCACATCTGCTGGGTAATATCTTGTAGAAGAACGTCACCGAAGGAGCACTCTTACTCACAAGCGCTCTCCACAGACGAGGATTCTTCTCTTTAACGAGTCCGTACGGGTCAAATTTCACCGGAGCTCCACTCCATAGTTTGTCAAACACAGGTGTCGGAGGTGTCGTAAGAGTATAGTACTTTCTCCAACTCCGTCGAAGGGGGGACTCAACAATACTGTTCCACTGTGTTTCAGTAAATAGTTCCACGTGGCCATCTGCGATGATCTGGTAGCAATTGCATACCACTGTACATAGCGCTGCAGAACTCTTTCACTCTCAAAGGTGAGTATGCATATTCCTTAAGTGCCTCCCAGTAGCTTGATGTACCCATATAGAGCCTTTCTTGTCTGAATGTCCCTCTGAAAATTTTAATCAGATAAAATTAGGCACCTCAGACCTTCCTTAGACCTTCTCTCCTCCTTATTCATATCGAAATACTTCTGCAAGTTAAACTAGCTATCTCTGGCGGGAATGTCCCACTTACTCGGCAGTGCATCAACTCTTGCTTCTGCTGCAAGCCTCTTGCGTATCTTTACTTCACCTAGCATCCTTCTTCCTCTAGTAGTTGGGATCGCTTCTTGTGATAGTGGTGAGGGTATAGAGTAACGTTCTTAATACGATCAACCCGCTGAACCCTTGTGATTATCTTCTTTACGGCCAGGCTCGGCTGTTTCACAGGGATACTTGTTGCAGCATTGCTAGCTGCATAGGCTATTTACTAGTATCCTGTACACTGCTATATACCTGTTAGGAGCTATCCGAAATCAACGGCCAATTTTGCAGTTAGATACGCTGGTACTCCATTTTATTTTGTTTTGCTACTACGCTACACTCGCACACTTTGCACTTCGCTACGCTTCCAACTACCACATGGCTATATAAGGAAAGTAGGATAAAAAAATTCATAGTTACTTTAAAGTGTTCTCATACATGTTCTGGAAGGTGGCACCGGGGCGCATCTCCAAGAGGCTCTTCTTGGGGAGACAAGTGTTGAGGTAGAAAGCGACGCGGCCGCGATTTCTGGTCTTGTTGTAGCTAGTAGCTCCGGCAAAGAGGTAACCGCTGCACAGCGATCCGCGGAGAGCCACAAGACTAGGGTGTTTCTCTTCAATATAGTGGAAAGGATTAAGTTGTTTGAGGCTTTGATTCCAGTTTTTGAGGCGATGGAGTGTTTTGAAATATTATACCCAGTTCCTGGATCTGAATACCACGTTTCTCGAGATTCGATGCTTAAAATATATTTGAATGAAGTCCTGAGGTATCTCACTTTCTCCCTAAACATTTGGACTCTGACAGTGTTTCTAACCTTCGAAGTTGCTATTCTCTTATTTTGTTGGTCCAAAAGTTCGGAATAATTGCAGGAGTAACGTTTGGGGGTTTTCTTCTGTGAAAACATCAATTCAGTGAATAGCTAGATGAGATGCACAGCAAGTAGAATGAAGAGGAATGGTGTACTCACTCGCGAGCATTTCCCCTCATTAGAATATCATTATAAAAATGTTTTCGTTAGCGTTAGCTTCTCATGACAATTTCTTTTTACCCCGCCCTGTTCTTTTGACTCTCAATGATACTTTTAATTTTAAATTAGTTATTTTTGGTTGAAATTTCTTATTTAAGCGCTGAGCCCCTATTTCTGCTTTTAGCGACTAATTGTTGCGATTAGTTGACATGTATCTGTACCTAGTGATTTGCACTTTGATATAGTTACAAAACTCAGAAGTTGCTTCTGAGATAAGTTAGAGATTGGAGATCAGCGCGTGTAGGTTATGGACAACTTAACTAAACGATAGTTTAAAGTTCTACACTGGCCACATTTCATATTCAAAGCGTCTTAGGAGTGTGAGTTCTGCACAATATTAATATTTCGTAGGTAAGATCAGCTAAAAGTGAGTTTTAGAAGACACGTGTCAAATGGAGGAAAGCAAACAAGCACGTTCTCCGGGCTGAGGAAAAATAAGCACGTTCTCCAGCGACTCCTCCTTCGGCTGAGGGTTTTAGCAAGCACGTTCTCCGCCTGCCCACACCCCTCGTGGGATTTGCCAATCTGCCTCATATGCGTGCCTTGCATTATATGCCTGTCACGTCTTGCTAAGCTAAGTTTACTTTTAAAAAAAGCAAGCACGTTCTCCAGCGACTTCACCATCAGAGGGGGGTCAGCACGTTCTCCAGCGACTTCTCCGCTGAAGGGCAAACAAGCTCGTTTTCAGTAGGGCTGCATAGGGCGAACAAGAACGACCGGCAGCGGATCCTCCGTCTGAGAGGAGACAATTACGTTCTCCAGGAACTCCTTCGTCAGAGGTTTAGTAAGCACGTTCTCCGGGGGCTTCTCCGGCAGTGAGGTGTCAACACTTTCTCCAGTGCGACTCCTCCGTCGAAGGACAAACAGGGACGTTCTCCTGCGACTCCTCCGGCAGAGGGGAGATAACACGTTCTCCAGCGACTCTTCTATCGGAGGTAGACCAGCCCGGTCTCCAGCGGCTCCTCCGTCAGAGTTGAGACAATGTCGTTCTCCGGCGCCTCCTCCGTCGGATGGAAAACAAGCACATGCGACTCCTCCGTCTGGTGGGAGACCAGCACGCGCTCCTGCGACTCCTCCGGCTTCAAGTAACTTTGGTGATGTAGGGGCCACTCCAGGTCCACCGTGGATTGAGGTAACGACTCCTCCGGCTTCAAGTAACTTTGGTGATGTAGGCGCCACTCCAGGTCCACCGTGGATTGAGGTAGGGCGTTCCTGACGACATTCCGCACCGCCTTAAACGGATGCGCTCCGAAATGATTCAGCTGGACTAGCAGAGTGAGTGCTCTCACAGTCGCCGGCTCCAGGGGTGCCAGCAGTCTGAGTCAGGCATGTTGATGCCAGTGATCGGTTCCACACTTTTTGATGCCTCCTGTGCCACCAATGCGCTCAGTCGATCCTCGGGCCACTCCTCCGCAGCAACCGGGGCTACGAAAGATTGCACAAAAATTGCCTCCTCGGGCGGTAAGGTGCGAGTTCCCCAGGCAAAGGATCCACCAGCTCAGGGACAGGACTAAGGCGCGCTTGAGTGCTCCCAGTAAAGTAGAGTAGGGAAGACAACGGGGGCTCTCCGAGGGGTGGTCAGCACAGGACTTTGCAGCGTGATCCCACGCCTCCTTCACATCGGTTAAATGAGCGGCCCTGCGAGAATTAATAATGGAGCCCCAAGGTTCCGGTTCCCCGAAGGTCACAAAAGGGCTTTCGATTAAGTTCATTTGGGTTGTGGAGAAATAGCCCAGCAGGCCTAGCAAACTTTCCATTGGGCCTTTCGCTGTGGCTTAAAGGCGAGAAAGCGATGGTGCAGCGGCAGGAAGACATGGAAGGGCTTGCCGTACTAGATCTAGAAGTGTTGGGGGATATACTCAAATCTTCACATTAAGCCACTCCTCTTGGTACGCGCGAAGTGTCCCCTCCACATTAAAAATGAAACTGCATCTACAGCAACCTGCAACATGAAAGACTTTCTTTGGGAGGCTGTGCTGGGCCTCGAATTGTTGCGAAAGAACTAATGGAGTTGTATGATAGATCTGCAGAAAATCAAATATCTTCTCTGACAATTGGAGATCTCCAAAATCCTCTAAAATAGTCTGGCATAGTTGATCGAGGGAGAGATTAGAAATGCGTTAAAATCGCTCCTCAGAACTCCCAAATCCTGCCAGATGAGCGCTTCACCAATTTGTCTGTATACGTTAAAGGCTAAAGTCCAGAATTTAAAGAGAAATCTGAATAATCAACCTCCTCGCACGTAGCAGCTGTGGCGTACAAGAAGTGGCATGCGGTGGTACGCTGTTGCTAGAAAAAACGTGATGCAACATATAAGTGGTTGGAGCAAGGTATGCGATGTGAAAGCCTTTTGTGGAATGTTTTCAACAAACTCCTCGAGGTAGGGAGAATGTCATATATTGTTCCCAAACCGCCTCTATGGCAATTCCTTGAATTTGCCAAAGAACTCTTACTCATCGCCAAAGTAATATATTCTGACTAAAACGGTTGAGGATTTCTCGTCAAAGCTAAATTCGGATGAGTCGAAACAACATAAACACTCGTAATCTTTTTCTGGCTTGGTCCGCATCATCCCAAAACACGAGATATTCTAATCTGCCGGAATCTCTTGCTAATGAGCACCACAAGACTTTTGATTGGGGACGCTTTCGCCAAACTTGAAATCTGTAAAAGTTAGAAGCAGGAATGTTGAATAGCGATGGATTGTCGCCAGAGCAATTTTGCAAAGAATCAAGATTCACAGTCAGCATCCATACTGTGCTCCAAGAATTAATTGTTGCTCAAAATCTGATTGGTCGAAATGTGAATTCTATAATAGTTGGCTGGTCGGAATACAAAGCATTTTGTTGCTGTCAGGGTTCAGTTGGCTGGAGGCCTGGACCACCTTGTTTCCCTCTTGAGAAACACCCGCTTACTTTCACTTTGAGGGTCGAAATTTGTAATAGGTCAGAGATTCTGGTTTTGCTGGTCACGTTTTTCCATTTGAGCAGACACTAAAAGCTGAGATCTCCGTCGCCTATGCTTTTGAAGGCTTAGAAAACTGTGATCAGAGGGCTTCTAACTAAACTCATGAGCAAAACTTATTGGAAGCCAAGTAGTAAAGCACTTTGTTTTGGCGCTGTAGCGCACAAAACCAGCTGGGAGGTTGATAGTTAGACGACACAATATCCCCACAGTACCATATGCAATTGGAAAAGGAAGGGTTTGATCAGAACGATACAGCAATATACAATACAAGATGGCGCGTAGGGAACAGGAAAGGCGGTGTGCTATTATACGAGAACTGTTGGACAGTAAGTCTAGGATGATTTTTGAACTATATAAGTCTTGGATGATAACAGTTGAGAGATATTTCATCAACTTTATCAACAAAGATGAATAATCAATTGCGGAAAAAATACCTTCCAGGTCTACAATAGCAAGGAACGTTTCCGTTATATATCGACTAATGTGCCTTGCCGAAATAATAGGAACAGGCCTCCAATTCACAACCACCTGCTTACTCGGATCAGGTGTGTTGCCTCCCATAACACTGAAGTAATCTCTGATCATTGAAGTACAATTGCCGTTCAGCACAACTCTACGGTTCTGATGCATATGAGAATATTGCTTCTAAAAGTAGAATATGATGTAGTCTGAAGAGTAAAGTCCAGTTTCTTCTCCTAGTTCTCTTATAATAAGAACAGATCCGTTTGCCGTTATCCTTGGCTTCACGACCTCTCCACCGATCTGCATTTCGACATTTGAACCACCTCTGTTTGTAAGAGAACTGGAGTTTATAGAACTCTAAGTTCCTATTCCAACAGTCAAAGGTCTGCTCAACTGTCGCTTCGAATTCATCTATTAGCTCATGCTCCGGGTTGTTGTAGTATTCTAAACCTCGTCGTAGATAAAAAATCAAGACCTCGTTGAGGTTGTTCACCGGACTCTATCCCGGGGCAGCACACTCAGATGCCACCCTTTCTCTTATCACGGCAGGTTTAACAGGGTTTTCAACCACATCTGCTGGGTAATATCTTGTAGAAGAACGTCACCGAAGGAGCACTCTTACTCACAAGCGCTCTCCACAGACGAGGATTCTTCTCTTTAACGAGTCCGTACGGGTCAAATTTCACCGGAGCTCCACTCCATAGTTTGTCAAACACAGGTGTCGGAGGTGTCGTAAGAGTATAGTACTTTCTCCAACTCCGTCGAAGGGGGGACTCAACAATACTGTTCCACTGTGTTTCAGTAAATAGTTCCACGTGGCCATCTGCGATGATCTGGTAGCAATTGCATACCACTGTACATAGCGCTGCAGAACTCTTTCACTCTCAAAGGTGAGTATGCATATTCCTTAAGTGCCTCCCAGTAGCTTGATGTACCCATATAGAGCCTTTCTTGTCTGAATGTCCCTCTGAAAATTTTAATCAGATAAAATTAGGCACCTCAGACCTTCCTTAGACCTTCTCTCCTCCTTATTCATATCGAAATACTTCTGCAAGTTAAACTAGCTATCTCTGGCGGGAATGTCCCACTTACTCGGCAGTGCATCAACTCTTGCTTCTGCTGCAAGCCTCTTGCGTATCTTTACTTCACCTAGCATCCTTCTTCCTCTAGTAGTTGGGATCGCTTCTTGTGATAGTGGTGAGGGTATAGAGTAACGTTCTTAATACGATCAACCCGCTGAACCCTTGTGATTATCTTCTTTACGGCCAGGCTCGGCTGTTTCACAGGGATACTTGTTGCAGCATTGCTAGCTGCATAGGCTATTTACTAGTATCCTGTACACTGCTATATACCTGTTAGGAGCTATCCGAAATCAACGGCCAATTTTGCAGTTAGATACGCTGGTACTCCATTTTATTTTGTTTTGCTACTACGCTACACTCGCACACTTTGCACTTCGCTACGCTTCCAACTACCACATGGCTATATAAGGAAAGTAGGATAAAAAAATTCATAGTTACTTTAAAGTGTTCTCATACATGTTCTGGAAGGTGGCACCGGGGCGCATCTCCAAGAGGCTCTTCTTGGGGAGACAAGTGTTGAGGTAGAAAGCGACGCGGCCGCGATTTCTGGTCTTGTTGTAGCTAGTAGCTCCGGCAAAGAGGTAACCGCTGCACAGCGATCCGCGGAGAGCCACAAGACTAGGGTGTTTCTCTTCAATATAGTGGAAAGGATTAAGTTGTTTGAGGCTTTGATTCCAGTTTTTGAGGCGATGGAGTGTTTTGAAATATTATACCCAGTTCCTGGATCTGAATACCACGTTTCTCGAGATTCGATGCTTAAAATATATTTGAATGAAGTCCTGAGGTATCTCACTTTCTCCCTAAACATTTGGACTCTGACAGTGTTTCTAACCTTCGAAGTTGCTATTCTCTTATTTTGTTGGTCCAAAAGTTCGGAATAATTGCAGGAGTAACGTTTGGGGGTTTTCTTCTGTGAAAACATCAATTCAGTGAATAGCTAGATGAGATGCACAGCAAGTAGAATGAAGAGGAATGGTGTACTCACTCGCGAGCATTTCCCCTCATTAGAATATCATTATAAAAATGTTTTCGTTAGCGTTAGCTTCTCATGACAATTTCTTTTTACCCCGCCCTGTTCTTTTGACTCTCAATGATACTTTTAATTTTAAATTAGTTATTTTTGGTTGAAATTTCTTATTTAAGCGCTGAGCCCCTATTTCTGCTTTTAGCGACTAATTGTTGCGATTAGTTGACATGTATCTGTACCTAGTGATTTGCACTTTGATATAGTTACAAAACTCAGAAGTTGCTTCTGAGATAAGTTAGAGATTGGAGATCAGCGCGTGTAGGTTATGGACAACTTAACTAAACGATAGTTTAAAGTTCTACACTGGCCACATTTCATATTCAAAGCGTCTTAGGAGTGTGAGTTCTGCACAATATTAATATTTCGTAGGTAAGATCAGCTAAAAGTGAGTTTTAGAAGACACGTGTCAAATGGAGGAAAGCAAACAAGCACGTTCTCCGGGCTGAGGAAAAATAAGCACGTTCTCCAGCGACTCCTCCTTCGGCTGAGGGTTTTAGCAAGCACGTTCTCCGCCTGCCCACACCCCTCGTGGGATTTGCCAATCTGCCTCATATGCGTGCCTTGCATTATATGCCTGTCACGTCTTGCTAAGCTAAGTTTACTTTTAAAAAAAGCAAGCACGTTCTCCAGCGACTTCACCATCAGAGGGGGGTCAGCACGTTCTCCAGCGACTTCTCCGCTGAAGGGCAAACAAGCTCGTTTTCAGTAGGGCTGCATAGGGCGAACAAGAACGACCGGCAGCGGATCCTCCGTCTGAGAGGAGACAATTACGTTCTCCAGGAACTCCTTCGTCAGAGGTTTAGTAAGCACGTTCTCCGGGGGCTTCTCCGGCAGTGAGGTGTCAACACTTTCTCCAGTGCGACTCCTCCGTCGAAGGACAAACAGGGACGTTCTCCTGCGACTCCTCCGGCAGAGGGGAGATAACACGTTCTCCAGCGACTCTTCTATCGGAGGTAGACCAGCCCGGTCTCCAGCGGCTCCTCCGTCAGAGTTGAGACAATGTCGTTCTCCGGCGCCTCCTCCGTCGGATGGAAAACAAGCACATGCGACTCCTCCGTCTGGTGGGAGACCAGCACGCGCTCCTGCGACTCCTCCGGCTTCAAGTAACTTTGGTGATGTAGGGGCCACTCCAGGTCCACCGTGGATTGAGGTAACGACTCCTCCGGCTTCAAGTAACTTTGGTGATGTAGGCGCCACTCCAGGTCCACCGTGGATTGAGGTAGGGCGTTCCTGACGACATTCCGCACCGCCTTAAACGGATGCGCTCCGAAATGATTCAGCTGGACTAGCAGAGTGAGTGCTCTCACAGTCGCCGGCTCCAGGGGTGCCAGCAGTCTGAGTCAGGCATGTTGATGCCAGTGATCGGTTCCACACTTTTTGATGCCTCCTGTGCCACCAATGCGCTCAGTCGATCCTCGGGCCACTCCTCCGCAGCAACCGGGGCTACGAAAGATTGCACAAAAATTGCCTCCTCGGGCGGTAAGGTGCGAGTTCCCCAGGCAAAGGATCCACCAGCTCAGGGACAGGACTAAGGCGCGCTTGAGTGCTCCCAGTAAAGTAGAGTAGGGAAGACAACGGGGGCTCTCCGAGGGGTGGTCAGCACAGGACTTTGCAGCGTGATCCCACGCCTCCTTCACATCGGTTAAATGAGCGGCCCTGCGAGAATTAATAATGGAGCCCCAAGGTTCCGGTTCCCCGAAGGTCACAAAAGGGCTTTCGATTAAGTTCATTTGGGTTGTGGAGAAATAGCCCAGCAGGCCTAGCAAACTTTCCATTGGGCCTTTCGCTGTGGCTTAAAGGCGAGAAAGCGATGGTGCAGCGGCAGGAAGACATGGAAGGGCTTGCCGTACTAGATCTAGAAGTGTTGGGGGATATACTCAAATCTTCACATTAAGCCACTCCTCTTGGTACGCGCGAAGTGTCCCCTCCACATTAAAAATGAAACTGCATCTACAGCAACCTGCAACATGAAAGACTTTCTTTGGGAGGCTGTGCTGGGCCTCGAATTGTTGCGAAAGAACTAATGGAGTTGTATGATAGATCTGCAGAAAATCAAATATCTTCTCTGACAATTGGAGATCTCCAAAATCCTCTAAAATAGTCTGGCATAGTTGATCGAGGGAGAGATTAGAAATGCGTTAAAATCGCTCCTCAGAACTCCCAAATCCTGCCAGATGAGCGCTTCACCAATTTGTCTGTATACGTTAAAGGCTAAAGGAATTTCCCGCAGAAATGTTGTGAGCGCCCCGAAAATCTAACGAGGTAGGAATTGGCGACTTGAATATTACAGAGCTGGCATCAAAGTGATTTTGCGAAGAGTTTAGGTCCGGAAAAAAATAATCTTGCGTTTCATAACTATCCTCCCTAAAATATACAAAATTATCCGGAACTGCTCGAGTTAGAGATTAAATTGGTACTATGAGGCAAGTTGGTGTCACCTGTGCTCCAAACCAAAACTTTTGCGCAAAATAAGCTTGACCGAAAGGAAAATTAAAAACTTTATCTTTGTGACAGGGTTGAGTTGGCCGGAGGCCTGGATAACATTTGCCTTAAGGAATATTGTTGGATTCCTTTCTCCTTGGCGGTCACTATCTTGGATAGGTTGGAGAAACCGGTTTCGCTATTCGCAATTTTTTATTTCACAGCTTATGCTCAAAGGCGGGAACAGTGTCGCCTGCGCTTTAAGGCTTAGATAACAGAGATCCAGAGGCCTTTAGGCAAATTCTTAGCAAAAACTACGCAGACGTCGAGTAGTAAAATACTAGATATGTTTTGGCCGTAAACTCTTGCATTGATTGTCGATTATTTAAAATATTTTTGCAGTTGTTTTAAAAACGTGTTTCGTGATTTTTGTAGTTGATTTGGAGATGAAATTTGTAATATGAGGGCTGAGCCTAAGCAGAAGACGGTAAAAAGAGTTCCTAGAGGGCCAAATTCTTATATATACCACCACCGCTATCGAGAAAATCCGAGAGAATCACGACCAAAACTGAGGATGTAAGAGTTTTTTTTGGCAACCTGACGATGCAAATATTGAGAGTTATGTCTTGAAAATTCGGTATATTCTCGTTTATATGGAACAAAATCTTTCACAGGAAAGAAAATTTAATATGGATGATGCAAGTCCAAAATGCGCAAAGTTGACTATGGGACTGAGGCAGAATGGAAAAGGACTGGGATCAATGATACAGATGATTTTTACCGCAACCTATCAACGGACATACTAAAGCTAGTACTCATTCTACCGTACTCCTTTTACGTATTATTATTTTCAGGACAACTCTTTTTACGGCCCTTTAGAACCCTTCTATAGAGTAACTCTATAGAAAAACTATAGAACTCACACTTTAGAACCCTTTTATAGAACGATTCTTCAGAAAATCCCGCAGTATTCACTCTTTAAATATACTCTATAGTATAATTCTTTAGAAGAACTCTTCAAAAAGATTCTGTAGAAATACTCTATAGAAGTTTTCTATATAGAGTTCTTTCTATAGTGCCTTTATATTTTTGAGCGCGTAGCCCGTTTCATGATCCCGTAAATAGAATTCTATTTACGACCATTCTACCACTTTATTTACGATTACTCAACACCGATTCTATAGAGTATAAGTTTTAGTTCACCGATGTACTATTATTTAGTAATCACTACATCATAGTGGGAGGGAAATAGCTCCTGGTAAGGAAAGCGATGGAGCGGGCGGGGTGGATGGGATACTAATCTTGGCCAACTCTTTACGACGTCGACGTTTCATCTCATGCTCCTATACAAAGTTCGTGACCGAACAGATTAAGAGCACGATATTGACGATTTGGTATCAAGAATCATGCTCATCAGTAACAAGGAGATATTCATGGTGAAAATCTTAAGAAGTATGAGCGAATTGGTTCTGCAAGAATAGGTGCGCTAATTATGGTACTCGGCAGCCGAAAACAGTCTGATAGTACTAGCTAGGCTCTAGACACGGATTTAGTTGCAGTAACGGAGGTATGGATTTAGTCTGTACATCGACCGGGGATTCGTTTAGGAGTATTATGTACCGCAGTGGATTATGTATCTATTCGTACAAGTAACGATTAAAGCGATTTTCAGATTATTGCAATTGGTGGCCGCCTATGATCAGAATCAAAAATTTGGTGAATGCCACTGCCGCACTTTAAATTACTGTTCCCGAAACAATTTGATAACCTGGTGTATCAATTACTTGATTTTCGCCTACCTGTCTTGGTGATAAGGGAATTATACTTAACGAAGAAGAACACAAAGGGCGACAATTTATCGATATCAGATTAGGAACACCGTGCTCCCTAA
>VKHC01000208.1:0-15426 GCA_015143735.1 Synura sp. LO234KE | reverse complement strand
AGTTATTGAGGTATCCCCCCATATGAGCTGGATATGAAAACTCATGGGTATGAACGAGAATAAAAAATGATTTATGCATCACGCTATATAAGATTTGGACTGACTGCGGGTCACCCTATACAAATCATGAGTATTTTCATATTGAAATACGCAGTTTACGAATATCGATTGATCGGAATCCTATCATAACACCACCACGTATTATTTCCACGTCAAATAATACTATAAAGCCTATAATCCCTTCCTGACATGCTCTTTTTAACCCTTTCCCTCTACTCACTAAAGCAGTAAGAACGACGTCGGTTTCCTTCCAGAAAGAATGCGAGAAGGTCGATCTAGATTCCTTCGACTCGTCCATTCGACTAGTAAGCGCTTTAACCTTGATGCTTGGGTTGATCAGTCCGATCCGCTCCACTGCCACCTCGGACTTCGATCGACCAACGTGTTGTCTCCTATACTCACAACGTGCACGCAACGGTTTCATATTGAATCCAAACTTGATAGAAATGTAATTTTTCTTCTAAGTTATACGGTTTCCTGATATATATAATGACGATAATGAGTTATGAATTTATGGTGTAATACTTTATTATGTGCACTGAGAAGGGGGACATAACTAGAGGAAGGTCAACCGTCATATTAGCAAATTCTTGTCACAGCAGAGTATAGGACGTGAAGAACTGTACGAATGGAGTGAGATTGTGAAGCAATTAGGATATTGCAATTGCTTTCTACAACATGTCCCCCACCTAAACAAGACAATAGAGATGACGCACAGTGTTGTGCATTTTACAAACGAACAGGCTACCTGAAGAGCAATTGTCGGTTGAGATTACTCATTTCAATGCTGTCCATGTCTGTGACCACGACTCCACCGTCTGATAAGTAACCGTCGTATAATCCCACAGTATCTCCCGAGGTCACTTGACCGCCCTCCTCATCCCCGCCCCCAGCCCCATGCCCTGTGCTGCTCCTCCCCCTCGAGCCTTCCCCAACACCCATCAGCGCAAGATTCTTCAAGTGCTCACAGCCAATGGCTCCACAGCCAACTAACAATACCCGTAACCGCCGGAGTTCTTCGGCCACTGCAGTGCCATACACCAACTCCACTTGATTTTGAGCCCTCTTTACCTCCCCACTCCCTCCCTCCCTCTGCCCACTGCCATCCGGACGCGTTGCCCTACCCAACCTCCCACCACCCTGATCGCCTGTCGTCTCCCCCCACTCCTCCACGGACACCGAATCTAGAGATTCAAACACTAGCATTTGTGACAGTGGCATCAGAGTATGTGTGCACAGCTTCACCACCTCCTGCGCCACCAACGCGCCCAACACAGACGCCGTAGCGGGACATTGACCCCTTGCACTGTACAGGAACTTCTTCACGAATGGTTTTAACACTGCATGTCCACCAACTCCTCCTTCTCTGACAGACGCCTCCGGATTCGAAATACCAAACCGTTTCAGAACCTCATACATCTTCTCTATAAATCGAACCACGTTGTGGTCGTCTTGGTAGTTGTCCGTAACGACAACGGGAGTATCGTCCGGTTGTAACGTCGACTGATCTACAGTAGGTACGGACGGAGTGGAGTAGGGGGGCGTGGAGGGGCCGCTGGGGTATACATCCCCATGACATAGACAGGCCGCGAGTACAGACAGACGGAGCGCTCTGTCCTTTTTCTCAGGAAGACAGGCGTTGATCGGGGCCAAGGAGGGGTTGGTAATCTGGTCTCTAAAAGATTTATGAAGGATGTTTACAGGCACCTTCGCCTAAGTACCACGCGATGAAATACAGGAGAAAAAAATGAGTATATATTACACCGGGGTAATAGAATGCAAGAGCCTTTTGTGTGAAAAGTGAAGGAGTCTTTGTACGCATGTACAAACTATCGGAAAGGTCTGTTCTAAACCCGAAATGACAGGGTAGGGAGGGATGGGTGTGGGGGCTCTGTACCTTTTTGGCGGTTACATATCCATCTCTGACTGCATCTTGAAGCTCTCTCCAGTCTACCTCTTCGGACGAGGGCAAAGATACGATGACTTCTTTGGGGCTGATCACCTGATGGTATAAGCAGTCCCACGAACACCAGAGGTAATCAATCGCTAGGAACGAGTCGATCTAACCACATTCGAATCGGTGATTATACCATAATAACTTGTATCGTTGTCCGCGTGATATGATAGGGTGGTGATCATATGTACATGAGTGGTTCCCATGCATACTTAACTCGCACCAGATGATTAATCCATTGGACATGAAATAGGAACACTCACCTCTTTCACGAATGATTTCACTGATCCTCCAATCCAATTGAGCTCCAAACAGTCCGTGACTCCACACGTAAACCTTTCTTCGTCAATACATTTCAATGACATCTCTAAGGATACGGGCTCCATCAACTCCAGGTTACTCTGTGAATTTCCAGTGGTCGATGATATTGTTTTGGCCTGGTAGAGCGGAATCTGATTGCAACCATAACATTAAATATTACAATACGAATATTATCTGATGTGTTACATTTCCCCTTACTTCAGTCTCGATTTCGCCATCAGTATCTAATACGGTAAAGTTTTCTAATGCGTCGTTAAATATGTAGCCACACACTCCTTTTAATCCACAACAGATCATTTTCGCGCCAATACTTCTGCAGAGCTCATTATTAGTAAGAATTTCGTCCACTTCAACTCCTGCATATACCACGACCGTGTAATTCCCATTGTTAACATTCGGCGATATCCCAGCGTCTATAATCTGTATAGAAAAGTATGTAAACAAAATTATATCGAATCCAGGATAGAATATACTTTTATGGTAGGATTCAAATCTTTTGCATATTCTACCAGAGAGGCAAAGCCTCCAGCTATGCTCAATATCTTTTCTCTTCCAAATTCGGATATCGATATCTTTCCAACGCCGGTAAGAGCCAAATTCTTCACAATTTCTTCTGCAAGTGTTCTAAAATTAAGATTTTCATATTGAAAACTCTCTTTATAGTCTATTTCTCTTTAAAACATCTCACCCATGACCAATTATTAATACGTTAGAGTCCACCAATCGCTGTTGAGCAGATTGTCCGAAAACTAATAACTGCCTCGAGTACAGCTGCTCATCATATTGCCCACAGCTCACAGCATTAATACAAAAGGCAGAATAAAAAAGAAATCTTGTCACAGATTTATTTATCGCATTTATCATCGCAAATTTTTGGAAGTGAAAAATAAAGTTAAGGAGTGCAGCAGTAGCGGTACACATTTTTGTTGTAACGGTTCTCAATTAGTAATATGGCAACAGCGGTTAATAGTGGTGGCGGAGGCCCTGGCGGGAAAATAATATGTGATAGTAAGTTGATCATTTTTTTGCTTCTTTTCCTCTTACGCTTATTTCGTTGCAGTGGATGATCATGGTGTCCATGGGGAAATGAGGGTAAATCTTAACTAGCAATAAGTTTCTCCCAATTGTGGCTATTCCTCTAATAGAGTGTATCCGTATTTACTTGTAAGAATGATGCTATGAATGTCGCAGCAGTTGCTCTGGAAGCAAATCAGGAGGAGAAAGATATATCACGACATATAAAGGTCGGACAAAATTTAGCACTTTGTGTACCCGCATTTCATCTGATCTAATATTTTCAGACATATTTTGATCAAAAATATGGCCCTACTTGGCACTGCATTGTTGGCAGCGATTTTCGGGCATTTGTAACCCACGAAGCCAAACATTTTTGTTTCTTTTATATCGGCAAAACAGCCATATGTTTGTATAAAGCGGGATGAACGAGAAAGTTTTAATAAAAATTCTAAAGATATAATATTCTGGGCCACTTAAATTTATCTTAGACTGTAACCAATATTTGCATAATCAGACTCTTTAAGCACCACCTACGAATATTGTGCTACGCGGGGAGGAGGCGCGACCGCGGAAGCGCGTACCGCGGTAGATTGTTGTTACACACATGAAGAACTTTTCGTACCAGTTCGCATCAGTTTCCTTACGCATTGTTAGACTGATCTATAGTAAATAGGGCGGGTTAATTCTCATCTTAGCACCTTGTCGAAGAATGGTGATGTGCACGCAGCAGCCATGACTTGGAGGAGCTAGAGGCGTACTAGTTGCGTAGTAGGAATTAAAAACAGCTGCGCCGCGGTGGAGAGTGGACACTGCTGCTATGACAATGTTATGTAGTTCGGAGAGGGAATGAACGAGTTGTTCACCATAATTTAATTTTTACGTACAATGATTGACTAAGAAATCGTCCTTGAATCGTTTGTTCGGTAAGCGTTACGACAAACCAAAATTAAGTAAAAGGCGTGGGAAACAAGTGAAAGTAAAACACATCAAATTAGTATACAAGATAGACGATGATATAAAGAATTTTGAGTAGGTTGTGATTAGTGGTGTGAATACGATTGTCAATAGTATTTTTTTTGTTTCTTTGGATTGCAATTATTTCGCCCTTCTATATCAAAACATTCAAAATATCTGCAATTTTTTATCTTCATTCCTGATGCAAGAGGAGCCCACAAATTTCTTGAGGATATTAGTTTAAAGCATTGCAATAATTCAGATTTTTTTATTGCTTTAATTTGCTCTAGTCTTATTTGAGATTTTCATCAGAACATATCCGTGTATTGAAAATATTAAGAGTTAATTTGTATATCGCGGTTTTGGAAATTGAAGGCGCAGTTTGACGTCAATTTTAATAATTTTACTTCGTTCCTTATGCATGAACGACGAGCCTACAAATTTCCTGAGGAAATTGTATTGGCGACTTTGTAACAATGCAGTTTATTAATTGATTTTAATCGTTCTCCCCTAATAGGAGATATTCTTCATGATATTGTCGTGTAAAAAATATAAAAATAACAAGTGTAGATTTGTATATTGTGGTGTTGAAAATTGAGTTTACAGTTTTAAGGCAATTTTAATTAATTTATATTTACTTTGGAAACAAGAGAAGCACTGCCTTTTTCTGGGACTTGTACGTATTCGTGCTTGCTTAGATTTTTTCTCTTTCGCTGAAAAGTAAAAAACTTGTCAATTTTACCTGTCTCGCAAGAGGTTTTGAGTACATTCACTCTCTGAGGGCATCCCGCCTGGCCTCGTTCTGGACAGCTGGTCCTAGAGTGACATTGCCACGGGTGCTCCACACTGTCTCATTTCCGTTGGACTCAAGGACATTGAATCACACCAACTCCTAGGTACCATCCTTCCTAGTGGCACGAATTCACCTTGGGGCGAGGGCTCTGAATATGGCTTGTAAAAAAAAAAAACAGGCTGGTCTCTCCCACGGTGCCAGGGACCACAATATGAGCGCCTTGACAGTCAGTCTTATTTCCATAAAGGAGCGAAGACTTCTCAGAATGTACATCATTTATCAGATGCCAACTACGCACGTCCCTTGTTTGCGCCAAGAATAAATATTCCGATTCCCTGGACGTCAGCCCAGCCCATACGAATGCGTGCAACCCGCCCCCTGGTGAAAGAAGGAAATGCAATATCGCACAGGTTGGCGGGTGCGGTAGTGAAGCGGAAAGTCTGATAAGGGCCTTCACGCGTTCCTCAGCTCCACTCCCTGGGGTGGCCGAATCCTCTAAGTAGGTCTACGCCCTCGCTCCTCCCACGACGCACGTATGTGCGGCGGTCTCCCCCACATAGACACTCGCCTGCCCCACCATCATTTGATAGGCGGTAACCAAGAACTCGCTCTGGAGATCGTTGTTGCTGACATTAACCTTAGCGGCCCTGGGTTTGCGCTCTGCCAGTACACCTGCGTGTGAGTACTATGGGTACTTAGCCCTAGTTGGCGGCTAGGAGAGTTAAGCACCAAGCAAGCGAATGTCTTCCCTCGTGGGGTTTCTTCCCTCTACAATCGGTAAGAACGAGGCTTGCCCCTCCTCGGCACGCACGTAGAGGGTGAGCGGTAATTGTGCTGTTTACTTCCATGCAGTTCCTCCTCGGTTCACTCTACTCTTCCTTGAAGAAGCAAGATTTTAGTATAGTTCGGGATAATCGACCAGATGTGTTACCTGCCAAGATTTTAAGTAGAACATATACTTGGTTGGACTGGGAGGATAGATTTCAGTGAAAAACTCTAAGGGAAATTTGCAACATATTATTAATTCTCCACTTATGGAGCGATTTGTTTAGCATATTAGCCAACTCTCGTCGCGTAATAAGGAGTAATCAACACACAAAAGGAGTAACGTCTACAAGCGAGGAGCCGCGCCGCGGGTGTGATTAGTCCACATTCAATCAATTTCCACTCAGCGATTAAGCTCAACATGAACTGCGAAGTGCATTAGGCAGGTAAACACCGGGAGGCCGTTCATAGTAACTACTACATAACAAGGACTGAATTTACACCTGATTAACTACTCTCGGGTTTACTCTGTATATACATAAGGATATTGCTACTTCGTCCTCCTGGAGTCATAAAATAGAGCTCTGTGGTGACGTGCTCTCCACTCGTCGCCTCTTGAAAACGTGCCCACATCAACTACACCTCCTCTTTCGCACATTTACTACACGTCGTGCTTTCTAGACACTCTCCAGTAACCGCCGCCACGGGGCATACCGCACCATCGCTAGTGCTGTTGTTCATACCATTGATATTCGACGCTGTATAATATAATTTCACCGTTCGCTTTGGACTGTAGACTTCATAGTCGTCGTAGGTTAAGACAGGAGGAATATCCATATACGAGAAATCATCGACGCGACTATTGCCGCAGCAGGGCATGGAAATGCACGCTTTATCTACATCTCCAGGTAGTCGATTCCAAAACTCTCGTAGTGGTGCGTGGGAGTGACATGCGATGACTATATTCATGTCCACCATAGGGATGCTGTCTAAGTTTACGTCTTGAGAATTCGTAGGAAAGAGTCGAATACGTTGAGCATAATGTCCGAATTGATCGATCGAAATATTTAACAAAGGATCGATTGCCCAGAACCGCCAGGACGGAGGCATAAACAAAGCCAAAGCTGTAGTTGTAATTGGAACTACACCATCAGCTAATACAAAAATTGAACAATTACAAGAATCCGTAATGAGAAACGAGTTTTTGTTCAGGATTTCAAAGAGTCGGGAAACAGCATTCACCATCGCCATGCTTTCTGATAATTCTTTCATGGTCTTATTCCGGTAATTACTTTCAAAAAGAATGTCGAGTAGTGGCTGCTGCGATATTTTATATTTGTTGCTTGAGCGACAAAGTGCAAGCAGCTTCATAACGTACTTTCCTTGAGGAAAAGGATATTCGATACCGCCTGCTACGATGCCCCCAGAAGAGTAGAATACGTCAGTGTCCGACTCAACTTGTACGCGCTTACGATAATTAGAGGATTTACCTCTAGGACCTCTCTGTGAAATAGACTTAAGCAACATATTATTTTTCTTGTCCTCCTTGCGAACAGAAAGATAAATCTCATGGAGCTTGCTGTGGTTAAGCTCCTGCACGGCTTTGGTCGCTGATGTTTCATTTTCATAGACTATCCAGCAGTAACCTTTCACCGGATTTTGTGGAAAAATAACATCTACGATTGTTCCACATATTGAGAAGTGCCGAGTGATGTCGTCGACCGTAGTTATTTTGGATATACCCCGAATATATATTTTGCATAATTCCATATGAACTCGCCACCACGGGTTTTCGACACGGGTTTTCCATAAAAGGGTCACATAAACATTTTCGCCCTAAATGTGGCCAACCACTACTTACATCATATTAACTAACTTTCATATTTTTCCTTCTATTTTATTATTAATTATGAACTGGGCTTCTCAGATTATTCGTCAATTTTTTTTTAATACTTTTAAAGATACATGAACGTTCAAGATTCACTACTAATTCAATTTGAGTACATTTTCCGCGATATTTCCGATCTTCATCTCTCCAAAACTTTTAAATTATTTACACGAACCGAGTTATAAATTAGGATGGACTATCGACTGCTGACAGATTTTTCAAATCCAGATATTCGACTCTAATATACTAGAGCCATAAGTAGCTCAAGGCGGGCAGAGTAGATTTTGCATTCGTGTCCTTGAATGAGGTAAATCGAGCAGGATGATTGCATGGTCTCAAATTATTTAACGGCTCGTAAATTCCCCCGTAGAGCGATTAGATATTGGATATATACAAGGAAAATTCGATCGCAGCTACTGATCGCCTTCGTTCTGTTCATATTGTTTGCTATTGGGTGCACATTATGTGTCTGCCTGAAAATTTCGTATTCGACATCAAATGAGGCATATAATCATGCTTCCGACAGCATTGATTCCGAGAACGTCCAGAGAATTCAAACAACGTCTAGAATTTTATCTGAAGCTACAGCGGATACTTTGCAAGTTTTCGGCGACTATGCTTTGTCAAGTGCTATTTTCGCTTTCTTAATCCTTAATCCAAAACAAGATTCTCTTAAAAATCAAGCGACACTTCCTAGCCCGATGCTAGTATCAGATAATATCTACAGAGAATATAATTTTATACCAGGTTGCCAATACCCTAAATGCCCTCGAGATTATGGTCCTTTACAAGGACGCTCTCGAGCCAGCAAACTATCAAATACAAACGGATCAATGGAGCATTCATCTATATACCTCTTTTCAAGCTCTGCCAAAGCTGCTCGTAATGACTGTGCATGGAACAGTATCGTATCCACCGACAGCAACATTAAACGGGTCATGGACGCTCTTGGTATATTCGACGATGAATCCAATATTATGTACCACAGAGCAATAAATATATCCTCAATGATTTATATATCTGTGAGCATAAAGTATTCAACTGGAGCGTACGTGAATATTCATAGATCGTATCCTGGAGTACAAAAGAATAGCAGTAACTTCGACCTTTGGAAAAGAGACTGGTTCGCAGAGGCACCTGTTGATGCAGTACATGTGCAAGGCCCATTTGCGTCCTTTTTTTCCAAAGATCCTATATTCTCGATTTCCAGTAAAAAAGAAATTGTCTTGGCAGGTAACACGAAAATAGTTATTGTATCTATGGTGGATAGTTTGTTGACTGCTTTCGAGGAAATTATTCACGGCATGCAGTACCCTGATGAAGGCTTTGGAGCCGTGATTAAAGCAGATGGATCAAATCAAGTTATTGTTTGGAAGCAAGGCTTTGCTGTCTACGACCAAACAACTGGATCCCAAGGATCTTTCAAAAGTGTTCACGATTTCGATCCCAACCTCGCATCCCACGATCTCACTCAAAATCGAGTCATTAAATATACGGATAGTGCTGGCGACGTTTGGCTTGTCTCGTGCACCCCATTTTTCGATAATTCCTCCTATAGTAATCCGAATAAGAAGAAAGCTTTCGTCATTTTAGTTTGGGTGAAATACTCCGTGGCCTCCGCTTCACTCCAAGATCTCAAGCATCGAACGGATCACTCGGCCTCTAGCATCTTGCTGTATGATCTGATTGTGACCTTCGCGATTGGGTTGGCAGTGTATGTGATCGTATCGCTTACTTCGCTACGGTTACACCTCATCGACAGCATCATCGCCGTGGCAAGGCAACTCATCCGTCTGCAAGGTCAAGAAGAAGCGGACAGAGATTACGCTGATGTCTGTAACGCAGCCGATCGCCTGAGAGAGACGCAACAAGATGAGTTAGGCTTGTTAGCCATTGAATTCTCCTCTGTTGTATCGATGTTGAAAGAGGAAAACGAGGCTAGATTGAGTCGACAGCTGTATCCTGCTAACCCATTTTATTGGCCCGGAACGTGGAGCGATTGTTCTGAGTCTGATCTCGCATCATCACCTCCTTCAGTTTGGTCAAATATAATCAATCACTTTTGTTCAAATGGTTTCATCTTAACAGAAAGTTTTAATAGTGTCCCCGATCAGCCTGCGATTCCAACAAATCCATTTCGTAGTTTACTCATTGCAAAATCAGCAAAAGTAGAACCAGAAAATCTAGCTGTGATAATAAATGATGTCGACCATCATAACGAAGCACCCACTGCACAAGAACAGCATTCTGTACACTGGGTTTTAAGCTTTAAAACTCCGCTGTATTTGGCAGTAGCACTATTGATTGCTGGCATAGCGGCTTGTCTGCTCCTCACAGTGTTGTACATCAAGAGCTCTGGGAAAAGTTGGATGAAAAATACGAGTGACAATATTCAGGCCCAAACAATAGAGAATCTCAGGGTTATTACATCGGCCAAGTCGACTGTCATTAAACTATTCTTTCAAAAGTTAACAGTGCAGACTATGTTGGGCGCCAACTACACCACTAAGTTAATGGCTGGGAACCTCGCACTCCCCAACTGGAACCGCGAGGGGGGTCATTTGCAGAGCTATTCGGTAGATCCTTACAATAACTATTGGTGTCCTTTCAAATCCAATAGGTTCTCTGGCTACTACATGAAGGTGAGCGTAGCATCCGATGTACAAACATTCGTTTTTTCCCCATGATATATAAATGTACTTCCAAATGATTAATCATAGCACATTCTCACCTCGCCATATTCGCTGGTATTTCATCTTGTGCATATAACTGAGATTGAGCGCCCTTGTCGTAGAGGCCGATCTGATTTGAAGTGAAGATATCCTCTCATGTATTTGCAATAGTAAGCCGTTCAATGGCCTCAACTTCCCTTTGATTTTACTCACGGTCGTTTCATCAGGAATCTTCCGATTGCGCCCGCGACCATTCCTGCAGTAAATACCAGTACTCGAATATCACCAACCTGACCTCATTACTGGATCTAAAGTACCTCTCCTATGTATACAACACGAGCGTCCTCTCCAATATACAGTTTGCGATGCAGAACAGTTCGTTCACTCGAATCGCGCCCTATTTTCATCACAATTACAGCCGTGAACTGAAGTGCATCATCACTGACCAGACTTTCGGATTCTGTGCGCAAGAGTACCAGAAATCTGTGTGTTCACAGAGCGATGCCGGACGAGTCTACTTAAAATACGACGCACGTTGTAGAAATTTTTACCACGTTGGATACAACGGAGGCGATCCAATGAAAGTTTACTTTATGAACCCGTACTATACAGTTACAAACCCCTCGCTGCAGATAGGGGCAGTAGCACCAATCAAGTTACGAAATTCATTTTTCGGCGTTGTTTCCTACTTTTTCGAAGTGGGTGTTTTGACCGACACTATTAACGCGATTCAAATATTAACACATGGCTATTGCTTCGTGGTCAGTCGGAGTAATACATCCTTAGCGATCGTACATCCCAACTTCAAAGAGAATTGTTTCCTTGTGTCCTGCTTGGAATCTGCTTTTTCTGTCACTGAATATAATCGATTTTATGCGGATATACTGTTCCCTTTACAAGCCCATGGATACACGAATGTAAAGCAATACATCAAAGGAGGAGAAGATTGGCGTTTGGAGTATCATGAAGTGTCCTACGGAACTATTGACTACATTCTCCTTGCGACAGTTCCGCAGTCTGATATTAAATCTACATCCCAAGACGTAGAGAAGAATATCGATCGCGCTGTGGGTAAAATGGTTATCGCTTTGGCTATCTCTGGAGCAGTGTTGTTTCTAATTATCATCTATGTCTCGAAAAGGGTGGTCGATAATGTTGTATATCCGCTCGAGATGCTGAGGCGACTCTGTCAGGCCATATTACGACATGATCTCAGCGCAAATATTGCTTTGCAGGGTACTTCAGCTGACATGACTGTTCTACTGGAGACTTTCAGTAGCTTCTTGATCGCGATTCGATTCAGCAGCACATCAGCCGACAGCATTCGTGATCATCCAGAGAAGTGTAAGTACATCTTCGACCAAGCCCTGGAAGTATTTGAATCGACTGGTAATAAAAGGGGAGCTGGTGCATGTCTCAATAATCTGGGAAGTGTCTACTTCTCTAATTCCAATTTACCCAGGGCAGCAGATTATTTCGACAGGTCTATTGCAAATGCCAAATCTCTTCTCGAGAAATCAAGCAGTGAGAGTGAACGCGAAAATTTGAGAAAGATTCTGAGTGACCGGCTTTATAACTCGTCGCTTGTGTTGATCGAGAGGGGAAGATTTCCGGAAGCATTCGGTGTTCTGGAAGAAGCTTCTAAGGAGGACTTGCGCAACGGTTACATTCGAGGTTATATATCGAAGCAAATTGCCATAGGGCAACTACAGCTGAAGCAAGGCGAGAATGGCACGGCGGCCAGACTATTCCAAAACGTATTGGCGTTCTTCAATGAGGTTCAAGATTCTCCTATTCAATTGGATAAACGAGAAGTTATGATTGCTCGACAAATGGCACTTCGTAATATGGGTTATTTCTACGAGAGTACAGCGAATTTTCGCGCGGCCGAATATTACTACCTGCAAGCACTGTGTCGCTTCACCTGCATGCACGTTGGTACCACAAAGAAAACGGCACTCTCTTTATTGAACATTTGGGGTCGAAGTGGGAATGAAGTTGACAAAATCAGAGTACTTACACGACTTTGCAAGCGATTCAATCTTGATATTGACGACTCTCGAGCGCAAAGAGCCCTTGTACCAAAGCGTGTCGTGTTTGCAATGGACTACAGCGGTTCCATGTCTGGAGATAAGATCCGTACGGCAGTCAGTAGTTTACTGAACTTTTATGACAAATATATTCGTGAGGACGATAGTTGTGCATTGATTGTGTTTAATCATAAAGCTGTCGAAGCGGTGAAGCTGAACAAGAAACGTTTAGGTGGCGACCGCATGAGAAAGAAGATAAGCGCACTGACTGCACCGCACGGTGGAACTGCCCTTTTCGCAGCGATTGTTATCTCGGTGGAAACCTTGGGGGTTATCGGTGGCAACGATTGGGTGGTAGCGTTGACCGATGGACAAGATAACGGGGATAAGAGTCCTCTTTTGAAATTACTTCGTGAGTCGTCTGTTGGCCTGATAGTCATCGGTGTCGGAGAAGATGTGGAGGAAAATGTTCTGATTGAGCTGTGTGAGGCCGTTAGTGAGCAGAAGGGACATTACGTCAGTGCCACCTCAGATCCAAAGAGTATCGAGGCGGCCTTTAATCAAGTCGCTGATATCATTCAAACAGACGTTGTTTTCCAAGATATATATTGATCCATACGAGGACACTATTTCAGGGGATGCAGGTTGCGTCTCCTGCTTGAAAAGAATATACCTTAGTAGATCTTATCTCCAACCGGTTTCGCGGCAACTGGAAATGACAATAATTGCTGTATAATTCCATCGATTTCACATTCCTTTAGCTCCTTACTGCACCACATGCATATCGGAATTTTCACCCCAAGAGCTGATAGAGTTGGAGCATCTGTCTAATTATGTAGTTATTACTTTCGAGACGCTGATTCTAGGGTTAAGTACAATATTTTTATTGTTACCTGCTGTGTGATAATGACTATTGAATTTTTATAATCTTTTTATCGTTTCTGCGTACCCTCCAATTGTTGTATAGGCAGAATTGCGCTGCGAGATGGTTCGAAAGGAGGATAGAATTAATTTATGAGCATCAGTATGATTTTATTTAAGGAAGATATAAGCGAATTAATTACCTACAAATTGTACCGGCTAAGGCGGATGCCTGTCATCCGCCCTCTACCATGATGGTGGGATATGATGGACCGCTAAAATAAATAATAATTCCCTCAATGCGTTTCATGGCCTCTCCACTCTTAGAATAGTATAGAACTCGGTGCCGCACCGTAGAATAGAGAAAAAGGAAAACAAGAAATTAAACAATAAGGAACAATTCCCCTTCTCCGCGAGGAAATTCGTAGGATTTATTCCAACACAGTCTTACTCGGTACAGACAAAAATTAAATTGCAAAGTTTCTTTGTCCGCTGATGCAACCCACTCCTGTCTGAGAAGGAAAAGTTATATGCAAAATGCTGAAAAATCAGTTACAAAAGATCTTTGTCGAGAAACTTCTGATTCCATTGTATTTGTCCATTGAAATTAAAGCAGGCCAGCATTTATTCACTTCGACCGACAAAAATAGATCGTAAGCCTATCGCAACCGTGAAGAAGCTTCAAATGCAGCAAACGAACTTAGTGCGGAGTTCGCTATTCTGAGCAAGAGGTTCGATACTTTTCGAGATAAGATATTGATAAATAAAACGACGCGAATTGCAGTAATAGGATAAATATTTTGCGATCTTCAATGCATTATCGATGGCTTCTCGTCATCTGGTATCCTCCTATCATCAATTCGCAGACCCTTTACGTTCATTTCTTTATTGGCGTCGATTCTCTTCAGCTCCAACTCAACCCATCTTGAGTTAGTATGCGGTTCTCTCATTCCAAGCCTACGAAATGCACCTCCAGTTGTGTAAATAAATGGGAGAGTCGATACAGCATCAAGAAACTTGTACAGCACGTCATGGTAAAGCAAGGAGAACTTGAGGTGGCTCTGAGTCATACCGGTGAACTTTGCTAGTTAGTAAGATAACTATTATTATATTTCAATCTAACAATTTATTACAATAAATATCATCTGTACGTTTATGCTACTCCTATATTCTAAAGCGTCCCTCAATGCGTCCCTCAACGATTCGATCTCCTGTCCTTCCGTTTTAATTTTGCATCTGAAATCGCTTGAGATGATTTATGACCTTAACCAATTTGAAGGTTCCACTTCAGTTATATAGTCTTTGGCTTTTAAGCTTTAACAGAAATTAATTAGAAGCCTCAAATCGGTTATCAAGGTCATAAATCATCTCAAGCGACTGCACATGCAAGATATGAAAAGCACAGGAGATCGAATCGTTCAGGGACGCATTATTGAGGGACGCATTAATGGACGCTTTAGTATATAGAAGAAGCATAAAAGAACAGGTGATATTTGGGATAGATCTTGCCTGCAACGTGCACCGGTGTGACTCAGAGCTACCTCAAGTTCTCCTTCCTTTTACCACGACGAGCTTCTCAAGTCTCTTGATGCTGTATCGACTCTCCAATTATTGTTAAAGTTATTGTGCATTTTGTTTGCTTGAGTACAATTCGTAACACACTCTCCTCTACACGTCATGATCAAATCGCCTGCTTGCACCTCACTTGATGCATATTTTTCTTTAATTTGTAAGAGGACGGTCTTGGTGACTGGTTTAGTGAGAAGTTCTTCTTCCATGTCTCGACTTTGACGGTATTTAATGACCATTTCAAATGTATAGCTCCAGCATTTTCTCGCGGAGATAGGTAGCTCGAGCAATATGGCGCTGAGTTTGCTGCTAAGTACCCCCACGTATAGCCATTATTATCGTCGAAATATTGTCCTGATAGAAAGTAATCGGATCGAGTATGGTGCGTCCCATATCACCCAAAGCTGTTTATACCATACCGCATAATTGGAAGACACCTCCGCTCCGAAACGTTCTGACTCCGACGACGATCGGGTTATAAGTCTGATCTTACTTGACCGAATACCCACTGAGAGGACCATTGAGAGCGTTTGCAATCTGAG
>VKHC01000205.1:0-13328 GCA_015143735.1 Synura sp. LO234KE | reverse complement strand
AATTAGATCTCAAGGGAATCATCAGGTGACCAAGGCAGGCTCACGGTGACCATCCTAAGGCAGCTATTACAAAACCTAGGCGAGGCCCACGGTGAAACTATTCCTGCAACGTGACACAACTCGATTCGATCAAAATAGGGCTGAGTAGAAGTACCAAATATGTGCCAGGATAAATATTTTCCATGAAAGGCACCCCCTCCCTCATTTCGTTCCCCTCGTACCGAAAGGACTGGTGCAGCAGCGCCCTCCGGTGGGCTAGAGGAAGGCGCAACAAACTTCTGCCGTTTAGCAGCAGGACGTCGAACACCTGCAGCACGACCTTTACCTGGCACATACACACAATACATACATGTACACACATTCAAACCAACCGACATCCAACGGAATTTAGTAATGTCTTACTTGCTACCGAGGGACACACTATACAGCAAGGACAGGACCAAGGACAAGCGTACCGTTGCACCCATAACCTACAGATACCTTTTGGTTCGCCTCCTCGCCCTCCTCTACTTTCCGCTTCCTGGTGCTCAAGATCTGGAAAGGCAACAGACAACCTTTCTCCCGGTCATAGGCCACCACCTCCGCGTCCAGGACACAGCTGGTCACGTCGTCCTTCTTGGCTCGACTATCCAGTCCAGAGCAAACACGCGATCACCAAAGATGCAGTATACGATGCAGTCGCGGCCCCGTCGACGAGTCAGGTGGAAGAGGGACGAGGCGGTGCGGACAGATACAACAATTAGGAGCAGCACTCGCGAACTTAGAGTACAGTACGTTGGATGGCTATTGATCGCAATACAGTAGAGTGCTACGGTGTGCAGGACTGGCACTAAAGGGCAGTGGAGTACATGGTGTGAGTTAATTGTGTCCTATCGGAGGGCTTTCGAGTACGGTGGAGTGGCGGGCGATGGAGTACAGTCGTAAAGAGAAATGGACTATGGTATAATGAATTCTCGGCCGTAAATCACTCCGGACTTAAAATGTTCTCCTCGGTTTGAGCCCAATAGACGGAAGATTGGTACGTATCATCAGTACTCTGACTCATTCTCTGTTTCGGGTCGTCGAAGGACTCGACGGGTTGATGAATGAGCGAACCTTGCGCTGTTCGTAATCAACAACTGATGCGATGCTATCATGACATCCGGGATATGTTACTGCTCCTCGACCTTTCTGTGGACGAGAATGTGCTCGATGCTTCAGCCAAACTGTTTCGTGTAAAATGATTTGGATCCGTTTATAGTCATGATGCGACTCCATTAGTTCGTTATCTAAAGAATACCGTCCCCTGCTTCCGTGACTTGGTGTCATATTCGCATTTAGGTTACGACTTTTCCATCGGACATTGTCGTAGATTCGGACGAATACTACCAATTCTTCTGGGCGTATCCCGGAAGGCCCCCGCGCCGTTTCGTCGTAGAAGTTGCACAGGAAAACACGAATGGTCTTCCAAAACAAGTCATGTGAGTCCATGCGAGGCCAGTACATCCTCCTCTCCATCAGCTCGGTACCTCTATAGAAACCACAGGCAAATTTCACATTAGTTTTCCTATGCAAACAACGCCGGCTTGGAACATGTAAGCGACAAACAGCTCGTCAGCGTGTGGAAGCGTCTTTGGGAGATAGGTCATCAATTTTGCAGTTTGCGTTCACAAATGTAGAAACTTCAGTTCCGTCGCGTTCTGAGAATAGTCTTCGCACCTGATATGCCTGGCAAATCTATCATCCAAACCTGAGATTGGAATTCAACTCTATGAGATAGGCCCTTCCCTTTCCTTCCCTTCACTTGTGCCTAAGCGGGCATAAACTCGTCGTTTTCAATAACGTACCCTACAGTACATTACAGGGCTATGGAGTTCCGTAGAGTAGAGGGCTGTCGAACATATAAATAAATCATAAAACGCCAAGTATTGTCTGCTTTAAACGCATCCGGCTTTGAAATGTTTCTCCACCATGAATTCAATGGACGGAACACATCACGTCAGTGCTCGGACTCGTCCTCTGTTCAAGGCACTGAAGCATAGTAGACAGGTTTATCGATAAGGGAGCCCCGCAGTGACCAAAATCAAGAACTGATGCGATTCTATACAATATCCGGACCATTCGAGTACTCGTCCTCGACCTTGATGACGACGAGAATGCACGACCTACAGGTACTGTAGTGCACTGGGCTGTAATGGACCATGCAGTGTGGAGGGCGATGTGCTATGCTATATAGTGCGGCGCATTGTGATTGATGGTAATTGTACATCCATTCATAACTCGGGGTAATAGAAAAGAGTGCAGGAACGTGTATGCGCGTTACGCCGCAAGACTCACATCACGACATCCGCCAGCTCCGGATACTTATTCGTGTTATCCTCTGAATTTCTCGAGAATATTTTGGTGGCTCCCGACTCTGTGAGATGTAACTGCCAACAGTATACAGACGCGAGAGAAAGTAAATCTACACGGAAGAAATCGGTTCCCCACCCTGGAGCTCAACCTCGGCGGAATATCGGGGTGGGGCGTCACCTGCGCCCGCTCGCCGTCGTACTTGTACTCCATCGTGAATAGTTGCCCGCTCAACCGCTGCAGCACCTCCTCCAGCTTCTTTGTCGGCTTGGCTAACATCGGGGCGACCGGAATGCCGGTGCGTAACCGACAGACGGTGTGGAGTTCGTAAAGTGGGTATTGGAGCAATGCGTCCACGAGGGCCGATATGGAGGGGCACTCGGAGAAGGCCCTCTTCACAGCCACCACGGCCAGTTCTAGCCGCCGCTCCCGAGAAAGCCTCTGAAGTCCCGGACCTGCAAGTCCTCGTCTGAGCTCCACCGCCTCCTCAGGCTCCATGTCCACTGACGGGATTCTTACTATGGTTGAGGCGGAGGCGGAGGCGGCGGCAAGATCTGAGGGATCCGAGTATGCATCAGTACAGGGGGAATCACAATATTTTAGCACGTCACCAGCTGTTAAAGATTCCCCTTTTGCACTTGCATCTCCATCGGTGACCTCTGGAGGAAGGAAACCTTCACCTTTCAGGTCATCTTCGTCGTCCATGACTATTCGGTTCCTAATTACCGTTGCGTCAACTTTCTTGCCCTCGCGAGGGCGAAGATTTGTTTCCTTACCGTCGCCTCTATCGGCCACTTCCACTTCCTCCGACGTTTGCACTTCTTCATTTATATGCCACTCCTGCTCCTCGTCCTGCAACTGATTCGTCAAAGTCGAAATTTCTTGGCCGCCCATTTCTGACATCTTCTTGAGAACACTGGAAGTTGGAGACAAGGAGAATGCGTGGGCTAGAGCCACCAACACCGTTTGAAACGCTGTTCCTATTCGAAGTTTTCCTTGCAAGGCCCTGACTAGATACTTGGCTTCAGAATTTTGACAACGGACCATCATTTGCTTAATAATTCCGACTTTTTTATCCATAGACTTTCCTCCAGTTGTCTTGGTTATTACTCGAAGTTGATCCAAAACTTCTGTTGCGGTTAAACATTTCAATTTTGTATTCGAAAATCCTAAGGTGCTCTGACTCATACGACTTTGCGAGGCTACGGTTCCCAGATCACCACTTTTATCGTAAGCTGCTTTGACAGAGTTCTTGTTCCTTCCAGTAGCCTCAGTGACAGCCTTAATTAACAAGGCGTCTCCTATGCCTAGTTCCAGGCCCTCGTAAGCTGGAAATAATTGATTGGATGCTAAGTACACAACGGCTTTGAGTTCATTCGGAGATGAGAGTATAATGGACCGAAATATATTGCAAAATATGGACTCTTTCTCCAGTCTCGATGTTGTAGTCTCAATATTTTCAAAAGTTGATATAAGAGCGGAATAAGGAACTTTTCCATTGAGAGGCCATGTTATATATTTTTTAATCATTTCCGGGATTCGGTTGTCAATACTAGCTTCAGCGGAACATCCATTCACCAAAGATTCAGCTTGAAGACTATTGTTTGATTCATCATTTTTATTGATGTCGCCTGTTGGAGATCTAACGATGCTATCTTGTTGATTTTCTGGTTTAAATATAACAGAGTAGGCATCCGATTGACTTGTTTCTTGTGCTTTTATCAAATTTGTATTTTTGTTACCGAAAAAGTTTCTTATGTCCATCTGATTGCACGGATAAATCTTCAATTTCCAAAATAACAATTGATTTTTAAAATTTAAATTTCAACAGGCTCACGCAACAAACGAGCAACTTTTTAAGTCACCAAATATATTATGAGCGATAATATTCGCTTTTCCCAATATCGGGCCGTATTTCACAAAGTGTTGAAAGAGATAGTTAGCTGTAGCCGCGAAAGCTTTGGAATATGCTTTAGAGAACTCGGCATTAATTTTGAGGACACGAATTTACATGAGAAATTTGAAGCAATCATTAATGACTTCGTTTCCACCGTTGAGACTAAATTCTCTCTATATTGCGAAAAAGAAAATATTGAAAAAAAGTTGGGAAATTTGGACTCTATATCTAATTGTGATTCTTCTGAAACTATTCTAATTCATCAGAACGAAGAGGCTTTGTCGACCCTTTTGCTTGAGAACGATAAGGTAACCCAACGAAGGTCCTTTGAAAGTACGACAATCTTATATTTTTACTAGCTCGCTTCTGAAATAAATGATCTTTATGCAAGGAAGCATAATTTTGTTTCCAGCATCTTGACTAGTTTCTCAGAACTTGACGCAATCGAAGAACAAATGCGAGAGGTAACTGGTCGTGACACTTTTCTAACTGCGTATTAATCAGCTTGCAGATTGAACGCTTACCTGCATCCTCGCTACTTTAATTACTGCAAAGACAAAGATTGGATTAGTGTATTTCCATGTGTTGTAACTATCTCTTATTGAGATTGATAATTCAGCCTTTCAATATTTCTATTTCTTACGAAAAAGAATTTAGGGCAGGTTCTGGGAAAGTATTAGTGCAAATCTTTTGTTCATTCTTTAACTATATAATGAATGTGTAAAATAACATCTCGTCCTAAGTACTTCACACTTCATACCAAGAGGTAAGTGTATAGAAATATGGGCGTTCCACAGCTATAATAAATAAAATAGCGGAAATGAATTCAAGAGAATTTATATTCGAGGTTCCTTCGCTGATATTATGTCGAGCGAAGGGTTGAGTGAGAAAAAGTCCAAACGCACAGGCTCACGCAGCATCATCGGCACCTTTTTGCACCATTAAAATCTGTCGTGAACTACCCAGATTAATCTTTATTGAAATCACGGTGAAGCGTGCACCATTGAACAGTTAATCTTTTTTCATGGGAGATTAAGGTGCTGGCTGCAGAGGCAATTAATGATGGATGAGGATTCTTTTCTATCACCTCAAAACTGATCCTTTGTTTTTTCAAAAAGAAACGAAGGATGATTGAGGTCCACTTAAAGCTTCTCCATCTATATCTTGGATTTTAGTGGTGGACCTCTGGTGGTACCACTATAGTCGGTTAGCTGGGGCTTTAGCTGTGGATTTTAGGTGCTACCACCACTATTCCTCCCTAAAATCTCATCTTAATTATTGTAAATACGATGTAGACAGAAGGCATACGCAGAATGCCCAATAATTAAGAGCCCCATGTACCAACTGGCAAGCCCCGTAAACCGAGGGGGGAGGGGGGAGGCGGCCTCCGCCCGAAGGCGTAGGGAACGCCTCCCCCGGGGATGATTAGTACGCAACGATGTCCCCAACTAGACAGAAGGGGACGTGCGTACCACCCCCAGGGGAGGACACTCCTACTGAAGGGGCGCCACAAAAGGGCGGAAAAATGACAGTGTTGTAGCGCGGTGCAGAGATAGTGGTACCAAGAGCACCGGCAGATAAGGCAGGAATGGCGTGTTCATAGTGGAACAAGTGAGATGCATGACGCAAAAAAGCAGGCCACCATACCATAATACATAAAATACCGACCATCATTCATACTGTATTTTTCATTTAGAGAAAATTACCGTCGTTGTTACTTGATTGCATCTTGGTACGTTGGGAAAGGCACTGAAAGCTTTTGTAAACACGAAACTAATCTTAATTAAAAGACTGGTGAAAGATGAAATTCAACATGAAATATCTTCGAAAGTCATGAAATGAAAAATACAGTATGAATGATGGTCGAGTAAAGGTGACTGGAAAACCTAGTAAATATTTTTCTCTAACACTCAAATACTGATACATAAAATCTTCACCTACGGATCTCCTTCGCATCGTTAAACGCATTCTAATTGTCAACAACACACCTTTAGCCCGGCTATACTTCTGTACAAGAAACGCACAAACTACGACCTATATAATCCCTCCTTTCTATCCGTTGCTTCAATACACAGACTAATCAAATTTCATGAGAATCATGCACAACCTACATATTATGGTCCTATTCTCTCACCACATATATCTCCATTCACCTCTTCGAGACAGGAGAGGAGTAAAATACAAAATCCACTCTCTTTCATTATTCTTTGACTACACGACTCATTAATGAATACATTACTGGAAACCCCGCCATATAGGGGTTAAAGACAGATACCATGAGTAACTCGGTTCCAAAAACGTGTCGCCAAGCTATGAAATCCGTAGAATCTGCTCACTGGCAAGAAGCTAATGATGCTGAGCTTCAGTTCATGCAGACATATGAGGCGTAGACCCAAGCAATTCTCCCTATAGGAAGAAAACTTGTAACTAGTAAATGGGTATTTAGACCAAAACATAACACACATGGGAAGATAATTAAATATAAAGCAAGACTTGTTCCCAGAGGCTTTGAACAAATCTATGGAAAAGATTTTGATGAAAAATACGGTCCAATTACACACGATCTTCTTCACGTCGACTACTCTTCGCACTTTCTAAGCAATTCAATCTCGATCTCCAACAAATGGATGTAAAAACTGCCTTTTTCAATGCCAAACTAACAGAGGAAGTATATATCGAAACATCACAAGGTTTACAAATAGAAAACCCGTACAACTGCCTTAAACTAAACAGAGCTCTATATGGTTTAAAACAATCTTCACGTACATGGTATGAGGACAGTTAGAAATTTTTGCAAAGTAGAAACTTCAAATGTGTGCACAACGCAAACTGTCTCTTCTTCAAGCACACTACAAATAGTTCAATCATAATCACACTATCTGTTGATGATCTGATTATATCAGGGAACACAATTCATGTAAACGAAGTTAAGTGCTTCCAGATATGTAATGAAAGATCTGGGTCAGGTTCATCATATACTCGGTTGTGACGTTGTTCGCGATGTAAATACTAACACTTTATTTCTCACTCAGCGTAGGAATATTCTCTTCACAGTCAAAAGATTCCTTAAAACATTAGAGTTGCATGAAGTTGGTCTAAATGCTTCGCTAATAGAGGCCACTATACCATTAACAATGGTCGATTTACAGGAAAGAACAGGTGGTGCGAAACAAATGAAGTCAGTACCATATAGAGAAGCGATTGGATCTCGTCTTTGGCTAGTTGCTGGTGCACTGCAGACATAGCATATGCAGTTCAAACATGTGCAAAATTTTTATGCAAGCCAGGTATTAAAAACTGAAAAGCAGTATCGTACTATCAATTACAAACCTGCCTTCAGACCTTCCTCATATGGTCTCCCTGAACAAAAGATATATAAATTCTGTACAACTCCTACATTTATTCTTGATAACTCTCCTGGTATGACCGCTACAATTGAAGGTTTTTCAGACTTAGATTGGGGACGTGACCCTGATACAAGACGTTCAGTCTCTGGTTACCTAATGTTTCTAAATGGAAGCCTTATAAGCTCGGGGTCTCGACGTCAACATAGTGTGGCACTTTCATCAATAGAAGCAGAATATACGGCTCTATGCCTAGCAACTGAAAAAGCAGTCTGAATAATAGAAATGATGGCAAATCTAAAGTTTGTTCAACAATCTCCCATCATTATTCAATCAGGCTTGTATTGAGCTCTCAAATCACAATGGTTATCATGCAAAATCAAAACATATCCAAAAAAGATATATCCTTACACGGTAAATTCTAGTCTCAAGCCTTTCGAATATAGACTGTAGTTTACTTGGAAACCGACTTTTGACTTAAGCTGTTTCTTCCTTTATGAGCTCCTTTGACTCTTTTCTTGAGACTGGTGAACTCGGTAGTTTGCTATCTTGAACTGATTTTATCCTGGATTTTATCCTAGAACAAATTACCTAGCTTTACTAAGACTAGTTCCTAAAAGACCAAGAATAAGCGAAAAAGAAGCTTCTTCCAAAAAACCCAACTTATATTAAAAGTGTTGGAAGTGTGCACAGTGTGTTGACAGTTACCGTTGACATTTCAAAAACGCAAAATGTGATTTCTTCACTTCTGATGGAATATCTCATGACAAAGACACTATTAGCAATTCAAACTTTCACCGACCTAATCGATTTGGCCCTAAGTAAATATCATTAATTATTTCAAGTTGTAAATGTCAGTGTGTGATGAAAGGCAGAATTGTCGCATGCTTTTATAAAAGCAGTAAAATAATGAAATAGAGTGCAGAACACGATAAAACGAATATAGATTATAGAATGGAGATGTATATTAGACTTCTCCACTTAAATTATAAATGCTCAATGTGCCTAAAGATGTAAAATTTGACTCAAGCAAAATTTCAGGTATTTAATTATTTTGCAATTGAGTTATCCCCATGAGTTGTTAACCAAATTTAATAAAATTTCGACCTACATATCAGGAAAGGTCCAAGGTTGCTAGGAGATCCATGAAAACCATAAGGTAAGCTTAAAACTACTCTCTCCATAATGCCGTTGGCTGACCCCTTAACTCATGGTAGTCCAGAATACTCCCCAAGGCCCATCCACCCAAGATAAGTCCATTTTATGAACAATTTAATCGTCATAAACATGTATTCAAACGATTTCCGTGTTTACAGGCCCACCGAATTACTCCAGTTTTGAATAAATCCACCGCCAGCTCAAAGCCCAACTACAGCTCAAGAACCAGGCACGCACATTCTGTCCAGTGCTACTTCCGCCACGTACACAACCTCAAGCCCCTCAAGAAGGTATTTTATCACATTATTAACATAACAGTTACCTCTAACTCTCATCGTTACGCATGATTAGCTAGCTGACGACCCACGCTGGAAGCAAAGCCTCGGCGAAAAGTCTTGAATCCGCGAATTGTTACTACCACTCCACGCACTGTTCCAGCGTGTTATGACCGCGTTCTCAAATAGCCCAAACTAGACCGGTACGGTCTCCGTAGATAGTGTTCCGCCCTCACTTCAAAACCCTGGGCCTGTTACCTAACACGCACGCCAACTCCATTCTCCTGAGCACGCCTACCAATCCAGCTCTCATATAATCTTCCTTAGGTCTCTCCACTGCTGCTGAAAATGTCCGCCGAGCCAGGCCTCACCGTAGACCTCACCGCCTGTGACCATCCGGAATACACTCACACCTGACATGACACAGCATCCCACTCTGTCCTTCCTTATGCCATTCTATATGAATGTATGTGTATATGATGTAATGCGTGTGAAACGTAATTAAGATAAGTTTAAGTCTTCTGGATTAATATGCTAGGCTACCAAAACTACTTTTATAGAAGTATGAAGTAAGTGTAAGGAGCAAAATAAAGGTGTACCGTGAATTACGGCTAGATCCCGGCAGTGGAGATATACTGCCTGCTGGTCAGTCGACAAAGATAGGTACAAGAGCGGATGGGTAAAAGATTAGTGTAGAATATGCAGCGACGGTACCCCACAGCTGACCGCTTGCCCTCACACCGCTTGTGACTAGCTAATTAGCTCATGAGGGTGCTTAGCATGTATTGCATGAGTTTCATGTTTTCTTGCTAAGCTAAGTTAACTTTTGGAAAAAAAAGTACCCCACAGCGGAGTATAAAGTAATCATACACATACCTGCTAGACTAATCCATATGGATAATACCCGGCAAAGCCGACGCACGCGTAAACCAAAAAAAGTATGTGTGTAAGAAGTAAAAGCTACCTAGTGCCCTGGCGCTACTAGACAAGCGCCCCCGTAGACTACGTATAGATCTACCTACAGTGTAGGTTGAATCAGTGTGTGCAAGAAATGAAAGTAGAAGTGTAGTATCTATAATAATGCGATATAGAACTTTAGAAGCGTAATAGAAGTTAAAGATATCCAAGTAACGTCACGGTCACAGCGGCACACAACAACGTGCAAACCGAAACGTGTTATGCGACTGCTATGTCGCTACACACGTGGGAGGTATTAAATAGATGATAGTCACTCGAATATATTCCTGCTTCGGAAAATCCAGCGTATATAATGACAAAGCCTCTCACTCCACACAATCATTTTCTTACCTTTTTACCGTCTCTTAGTATTCCTACCATTAAGGGATGATTCTAAAATCGATAAGTTCCAAATATTATCTAGCAACTAGGGCAACGGGCGAACTCTCCATGCTATTGCATCTTATTCTGTCAATTGTAAGATCCAGCTCATCCGAGCTTTCCCTTTAATTTTATATTTTTAGAAGGGTTTTTCTGGAGGGGAACTCATGTGTTGCTTACATCAATCACTTATATCATGATGGTCTTCGAAGAGACAACTGAGGAGGAGTGTTAGAGGAAAACATTCTAGGTTTTCAAGTCACCTTTACTCGACCATCATTCATACTGTATTTTTCATTTTATGACTTTTCAAGATATTTCATGTTGAATTTCATCTTTCACCTGTTTTCTAAATAAGATTAGTTTCGTGTTTATCAAAACTTTTGGTGTAATTCTAACGTACCAAGATGCAAACAAGTAATAACAACATCAACTTCTCTTTTACGCCATTAAGATCTTCAAGGATTCTTGTGAAATGTCGAGCGGGAGTTGTTTTGTGAATGCCTTTAACAGAGGTCCCGGAGCGTTGGGTTACGCCAACGTGCTGAGCAGTGGTTGAATTAAAAATGGAATCGGCAAGATTTGGAGAATTGTGGATAGGGGGCACTTTGGTTTCCTGACATGAAATAATGTTTAAATGAAGCATCAACTGGATTTAAGGTTATACCTCGTGTTTCTTGCGTAACATGAGCGGTCTGATCTAATGCCTTTGGTCTGTGACTCGAAGTGTGGCTAGGTCGTAAGCTCTGAGTAGTGTTATGCTGAACAAGTGACTGGGAAGTCAATAAACTGCGCCAAGAAGTGAAGGAGGTCGAAGAATTGCTTGGATTGGAGCCTCATGGACGATGATCGGCTCTTGGGGAGATTTTGTCACTTAATTTCTACAAGTATTTTAGGAACAAGAGGTGTCAGAAGAAAATTTGCGAAATTAATCGTACAAGGCTTCTTACCTCCCTATCTCTCTGTTCTCGCATATATTTGGCCCTCCGATTTTTCTGCGTCTAGCCATCTCTTTGCTTCTTTTGTTGTTAGCTATACTGCATCTCCAAAGATCGAGTTCCTAGAGGTTCTGGTGGATTCAAATAAAGTTGCTTAAATTATACTTAGGACGGTATGTTATATTGCAGTACATCAACTTACTTGAATGCTATTGCTTCTTTCACATCTTTGATGACTTAAAATTTGTTGCGAATTCGACCCGTCAGGCGCGTTGGTGTGACCGCACGTTGCGGATATGCCACGGGCTTCCGGATTAATTTTAATTTACTCCTTGACTTAAAACTCAGGCGCTGAGCCGTGTTGTTTTGTTGAGCTTCTAAGCGACTGCCGCAGGAAAGCTAGTTTCTTACCCGATTGGGTTGCTCTTTAAGTAAGAACTATAGAAGGAAGTTGTTTCCTTCCCAAGATTAGTCACAAGAACTCAGCGCTTTGTTTGAGGCCAAAAGTCGACAAATAAAGCGTTTTAAAACGCACCATAGCACTTCTTATATCCGAGTAGGTTGAGGAAGCGATTTTGGCACCATCCATCGTTTGAATACAGGTGCGCTATGAGCACTTTCTGTAGTCTTACTGACACTTCTCTCTCCATCTGCTTCATTGCATTCCAGTAAGACATATCAAGCTCCAACTATCTGGTATCTCCGGCAGTGGGAGCATAAAAAGTTAGGCAGAATCCCGAGTTTAACTCCAATCCCGAACAAAGGTGAACACCCCTTACAGTTGAGTCTTTCTCGTGCCATATAAATTCCTCCGTACAACTCCCATCAAGCGTTAGGTCGTCATACACATGCGGCCAGAAGTCAGTAGTTTTTGAGCTCCTTGTTCTGTATGAGCGGATTCCTTTCCGGGCTTCCAAGTCGAACTCCGCTCTTGCCCATTTTCAGCGTACTCTTGATCGGATATGTGGTAAATTATACCATTTCTTGTTCTTGTACTATCGCTCTTGCTCTCAGGCTTCTTGACAAAGTCCGTGGTATCTCCTGAAACGATATCGCAATATTTCCGATTTCCTGCTCTTGAGGTCGATATCTGCGCATATTTCTTCTCTACTGTCACCAGCGCGCTTTAAGAGGAGGTATGCTTCGACCTGTACTTGAGTTTAAACACTGGTTAGGGAGACCTAGCATGGTTTACTTCATCGTCGTCTGATTTTCAGTTTTCAACATTGCTCGCATATCGCCACATCTCGTCTGTATTCTCCAGCAAAGCATTTGAAGCTGGGCTTAGCTTCAATCCATGTCGTGCTAGTGATTTGATATTTTGGACGTGATACGCCTTCTTCAGGTAGTCTAAAAGTGTTTCTCTGCCTTCTTCTTCAATTTTCTCTTTCTCGTCTGAATTTTACTCCGGTTCCTTACTGAGCTCGAATTTAGCGATGCTGGTGATCATTTAGCTTTAGGAGGAGTCGAGGTCAAGTTTATTGCATCGTCTTTCCTAATGGCAGGGACATTTCTTCTTCTTACACCTCTATATTGATTTAACGCTTAGATTCTTCTTTTCTTCAATCATTCTATACCAATTACAACGCTACCATGCTGGACTTGTTACTCTAGAATGCTCGTTTAGACCAAAAGACTCATGATCTTATTAGACAGATTAATGTATAATTGTCAACGTCAGCAAGTGCAACTTCAAGTCATAGATTCAACATGGGTTAATGATATAAATAGTATAGACGTGTACAGATGCTCGTACATAGCAGTAAACCTTAACTGGATTATATATAGCAATAAGACCTAGTCAATCAGAAATGTAAGAAATATAGCATTAAGTAGTTTCAACAAAGCACCAAACCACTCACTCGCAACTGTACTCAAGTGTTTGACACTTAGGAAGTATATTCCTCCAATCACCCTTCCCTTCATAGCTAAAACCACCTCTCCAAGCTAGACTGCTTGTTGTACACCTCTGTACAGTTCTCCCTCATCCTGACTGAGTGAGAGACACTGCTCTGGTACATATAAGCTATGTATTCTGACAGGTTGT
>VKHC01000204.1:0-15475 GCA_015143735.1 Synura sp. LO234KE | reverse complement strand
ATCGTTTTGGTACTAGTCTTGTGTCCCTCTTACCCACTGGCTCATGACCTTGTGGACCACTCTCATATGATTTGCGCTGTGCAGGTCCCACTTCTGCTCCAGTTGCAGCGATCTGACCCACAGTACGATCGGAAATTGTCATTCTGGAGCAGAGACGCGTGTTTGCCCTCCCGCCGCGTGCGCGTCAGTGTGGGTGAGAACGAAAACACCAGACTGCTGTTCAGTATCCTGCGCATGCTGGCTGCAAACGACGATGACTTGGAAATCCTCACCACCTCTTACGGCGGCTTCTACCGAGCGTACAATGAGAATCAAGGCCCCATATCTCTCCGCAATGAACTAGCAGCGATGCGGCTTCTGGCTACTGTTTGTACCGACTACCTCTCCAGGTATCCTTCGACGTTAGACGAAGATTTGAAACGGTTGGCCGACGTGGCTGCTCTGGCGCCTTTTTCAAACGAGCGCCACGCTGTTATCCAAGTCAAGGGTGAGAAGGAAGTGTTGTATTTCTATAAACGGTTTGCGGAGAAGGCGGCGGCCATGTTGTCAATGAGGCTCGGAGCTTCTGCTGAATTTGAGCACGAGTTACAGCAGCTCCGCGCGAATACAAAGGAGCATCCGATGTTATTTCAGTATTGCCGCACTGTGGTGACGAGACTCAGAGGAGAGGAACAACAGAGACAAATATCGCAACAAAGAAATGTTGACCTCTCCAAACCTACTGTTGTCTGAAAAGTGAACAGGGCAGAAGGCGCGTAGATTCTTGTCCGACTCACCGTTGATTTGGAGAAGGGTTTACTCAGATAGTGTCTTATTTGATATCGTTTCAGCGATGGCGCCTTGCTCTCTTTCAATTATATAACTAACTGGGAATTGGAAGTTATGCTTTAAAAAGTATCTAAGATCGCGATCTTAGAAACCCCCACAAATGAAACTACAGGAGATTGTCTCATTCGCCATTCATATTCGAATAAATTCTTTGTCTGGATTCTACAAAGTTTTGAAAGTCAAATAGTTAGTTATTAACACAAAAACAGGACGGAAATATCAGTGCTGGCATCTCCAGCAACTAATCACTCCCTACCGCGTCCTCCTTAGTAACGAAAATTAAATTGTTTTTTCTTTTTATCACGAACATGACGAAAGCAAAACGCTGAGTGAGGAAGCGCGCCTGTGGTTCCGGACCACTTCCTATGTATCTACTGGCAGGCCCCGATTACCGAGTGTAGAGCTGAGGTGAATTCCGCACCTTGAGCGCCTGTGTTGGACGCCTTGATGTCCCCAACGATGATGTGTAAGGGGACTTGCGACGAGCCGCCGGCCCACCCCCGCCGTAAACACATGAAACCGTAATGAGGAAAGGTGGTAGTAGGAGACGCACAAAGGATTCAAATTTTCGAAAATCCAACGGACACACAGGATAGTAACTAGTGACAGAAAGTGTCCTATGTGACGTATCCTATAGTCCTCACCAACTGTCTTCGTATTTCTCGAAGGAGGGGCGAACTGCGCCAACCCCTGACGCGACCGCATAATCAATTGGAAGGCGCATATATATTGGGACACATTCGGCCTAGTGATCCGGAAGCGCGCCGGAGCCACCGGCTGCAGCGAATGGGGCGGCCGTCTTGGCAATTGGGGTGATGAAATATACGAGGCATGCAAGTGACCGCTCTTAACCGTGTGGTGAGTGAATGACGATCTGCTGTGGGCCCATATCAAGCTAGGCGTTTCTCGCCTTCCAGACCTCCTCCATATGCCATAAAATATTCATCCAGTGCGAGTCAATTTGTTCCATCCACGGGACCTCATCGGAAAACCATCAAACTTTTGTAATTGGTCGAATGTAAAGTCACCGAGAGAGCCATGTAAGCACTGTCGAGAATCTACCACGATTTGCATTCTTTTGCATAACCAGCCACCTTCAACAAAGAAATTTTAGTGTGACTCCTCATGCTGCAGCGCGAATAGCTGAAATACTCCTTACCTACCGAGATCATCAAACTGAGCAGTCTGAACCGTTGGAGCAAGCTGGGCTCGACGCGCTATAAGCCAATGAAAGTTTCCCAAAATATATTTGGCTATCTATGCACTGTCAGGTGGAGTCAAAAACGCTTCCTGGTTTGGAGAAACCACATGCGGTGTTGATTTTACAGAATATGCGCTTATATTACATGACAGAAAATGACATAGCAGACCACGCACACTAAGCACCCCTATGAGTACGTAGCAGATCACATTTGGTGTAGGGGCAGAGCGGACATAATGACCTAAACGAGTACCTCACTCTCCCACCACATCCTTGGAAACAAACTCCTCCGCCTGGTGAGTGTCAATGATGGGATCAACAACAGTCATTTGCTTTTCCGTCTTTCCCGCCGCGGGGGGTCCTGCAAGTGCCATGACTTCCGAGCGTCCTACAACCAGTCTCCTCTTCTTATGCTCTCGTGGCTCCGTGGCACATTCTCGCATCCTGCGTTGGGGCCTCACAGAGATCTGACTGGACGTCTCCGAGGGCATCTGGGCGCGTTGTTTTCGAGCCTGCATCTCCGTCGTAGGCGTGTCGGCGAGAAGTCAGCAGTGAGATGATGGGCTTGATCTGCTCGGTCATTCCCTCGGGTGTCGATAGATTTGTCGCTGCAGTGTGCCTTAACCGTCAGGAATAGCACGAGGTGCCCCTGGCGACGAACTGCTGGAAGTTCCTCGAGACACAAGAGTAGATGAGGGCTTGGTTTGAGGACGACGGGATGGGCGGGCTTGTGAGATCAATCGCATCTGCGTAGGTGCAGTCAGAGCAGATTCGTAGCTGGATGTGGGTGATGGTGGTTTTGAACTGATCCAGGTGATGGCTTTGCCTATAGCCGTAAGTTCCCCCGTGTTGTTGCTGCTCTTGGCCTCGCCGTGGTACAGGGTTCACGATATCACAATGCACCCGGTCATACTGCTCATGAAGGGGATAGCGTTGGTCTCCTGTTCCAGGAGGGCAACGTAACCCGGGGTTGGAAGCTCTAACACGTGCCATTCTCCAGAATGAAAAGAACGGAAAGAACCGATGACTAGAGCCATACGGCTTCCGAACAATTCGACATTGGGATTGCAATTTTTCTTTCAAGGTTTTGCTGATACGCTAGTTTACAGCTGTACTGCTTAGGAAGAAGGTTTAACGTGTTCGCCGGCGGTAAGGTTCTCCGACGATAAGAAACAAGAAGCAGAACCAGAGAGCTTAGACCCAACAACTGCATCTCTCAAAAGGGAACAACATTTTAAGCTGATGGTACTTCCAAAAACTGTGTGCCCCATTGTATTCTTGACGCAACGAATTCTATTCTAAAAAAAGAATTCTGAGAGCCATAACCTTCGGATGACTTAGGAAGAAATTAACAGTTGAACTCAATGAAATGAACGGCTTTTCCCTAATTCGTGGAGCTTGAAGAAAGCTTGAAACGTAAATCCGCCGGGACTTCGAGTGGTTCCACGGGCATCATGTAACGCACATTTAAGGTGTTGGCCTTGGAGTGGAGAGAGGTAGCAAAACAATCGTTCGCTGCCAGCCTTGCCCAACGTCAATTAAGCGGGTTACGCGGCAATTACCGGAATGCAAATAGCAGAGCAGAAACTCAAAACATATCATGTTAGTTGTAGACAGGACAATCTCGGACAACTCTCGTCGCGCAATGTGCTCTGGATATATGAATCCCGTTGGAACACCGTCTGGAACTCTTTTGAAGTGAATCATTGCTTCAAGAGCCTGGTTTTTGTATAACAAAAAAAAACAGGGGAGTGAGAAGAGCCTGATGGGGCTCGGCTGAAGTAATTGTAGCGGTCCACTAAAAATCCATCACAAAGGCAGCTCACTCCGGGGGCTCCTCCCAGTGGTTGCTTGACTTAGACCTATCGACGAGTCTCCAAGAATATGACGACTTCCTAAGTAGTGGCGCTGTTTCAATAGACCAACCTTGATGGATTTTCTCGACTATCCCACGTAATACAAGACCGTAAATTCTCCCTCCCGTGACGAACACGGAGACTATTACATCCGTTGGGCGGTGAGTGCAATCGAAAGTTGTGATGCCACGGAAGCAACGGTGAGGTCTCCCTAGATTTCTTGCATAGTCAAATACACTCTGTCGGGCGGGCCTGTGTGAACATAACCACGAGAGACAACCGGACCGACCCAATACGGTGAGAAGGGAAGATTTCATCACAACACAAACATCTGGCTACTGATGGCACCACTAGCAGCGCGGATTTAGTCACGCTAGATCCACGGTTCCGGCCTACCACCTAGAGGACAAAACCTAGATTCTCGAATGGTTACAGGAGGAGGCGCTGCCAGAAGACCCCTCCAAATGGTCCCTGGTTCCACATATTTTATACTAGGCACTTGAAAAAGAATAGCTTCCAATCTGTACCCGAATAGAATTGCAGGAAATGACCCAGATAGGGTACGTCACCACTGACGACCCGTCGCATCAGAGCATTTGTGGACCAGGATTGCTGCAGGAGCAGCAGAAGAGCGGCCCCCACTGGAACGATAAATCCCTCAAACTAGCAGCAAAATTGCATTTTATCAGAATCATCTGTAGGTTAACGAGGTGAACGACTCCAGCGCGTGGATTGCAAAAATGTTTGAGCGCTTAAATCAACGGCATTAAGTGCCTGATCCCTAAAACAGCAGCCTGGAGGAAGGAAGGGCACTACAAAATATGTCGGAACAGCATGATTTATATGATCCGCACTGTTTAAATGCCTTGGAGAGGACTTGAGTCGAGTCAGAGACTTAGTAGTAGTGCTACCATCTGGTGTATGCTTTAGTAAAAAGCTACTCCTAGAGCTATACATAGGAACTGCATGGCTATACTGAGGGACCTCACGCGGCGCCAGAAAATATGGTACGAGCAGCGAACCTGGTGCTAGAGCTTCCCTCGGGCATAGAGACTGGTGCTACCTCGTCGCCAAATCCGACAAATAAACAACCTCAGGGCAGCCCTCTGGGAAGTACACCGACGCAAACTAGCCCCTCCGTATGACTTTGGTCAGAAAAAATTCCATAAGAAGGGTCGAAGCGGTTTGTCGTCTACCGAGGCAAGGCTTGTGGGGCGTATGCAGAATACGATCTGGCCAAATAGCAGACATTCCAAGTCTCAGGGGCGACGCTTCACGAATTCTCCGAAGAAATGTCAGGTGGCATTGCAAACCAAGTTCGACTGGCACAGGAGCGACAGCGCGAACGGAGCTGTGTATACAGCTCATATACGCAGACCCAACTAAAAAATTCCGGAGCTGGCAGAGTTTACATCGCGGTCCGTCAGTCTGACAACCGAGTTCTGACAACGACCGCAACCAAATCGCGACGTGCAAGAGCAGCAATACCGGGGAGGTAACGGCAATTGAAAAAGCACTCCCCTGGATTCTCCTGCAACCACTCTACGAATCTGCTCTGACGGCTATTGTGGAATTGACGCAAGCTCCCGTATCCGCAACAGGAGACTCATCGATTTATACCTAGAAGAGGAGTGGTGAATGCATTGCAGTTCCGCGAGGTCAAGGCACAACGCACCGACTACTCGATCGACAGCAGAAGAAATGGCGAGGCTGACAAGCTGGCCAGCCAGGACAGGCCAGACCCACCGGAAGAGGAACCAGAAAACTCGTTCGGAATTTCCTGGAATGGGATGATCAATCTGAAGTCCCGATTTTTTCAACAGCTGAAACGAATTGCATCCCAAAACTATCAGACGGACAAGGTCATGACAACTAAGCTTTTTCCAAGTTAAAAACAAAATGCTCGCTGCTATACTACAGTACGACTCTACACCCCCTTTCCCCTACAGCATAAATTTTTGTTCTATGCCCTGCTATGATGACACTCACCCTAATACTATAAGCAGCTCCCAAAGCGCGACGATTTGAACGTTGAGGAGAGATCCGTGTCCAAGATTCCGGGACCCACAGAGGAATCCCTGATCTGCAATTTTGAACCAGACTGCTCTGCAAAGGATACTCCAATCTTGGACTTCCGTCGCAACGCGTGGCGAACAGAAAAGTGTGGAACTAGAGCGGTCGGGTATTCAAGAAGCTCAGAAGCCCTTGGACTGCAGAGCCGTGCCCTTGGACCCCGGCCAGCCCACCACCATCTACAAACACTCAAGAGACCAGTCCCCCACAGCAGATAGGATGTTCCGCGACTGACTCGAGGTAACAAGGTGGACAAGGAGCAGACAAAAATTCGCTCACCAGGAGAGAGTATTCAGGGTGATCCGTTGACTTGTTAGTTAAACTTGCGCCGCTTGGATCACTAGAAACCGCGGGTGGGCACTGCACCCGCCGAACAGTGACGATACCTGATTATTAACAAGCCATCACCACCCTAGTGCAGACCGGGCAAAACCCAAACCCATAGATGGCGATGGCGCCAGGGGGCGCAGCTACCACAAGGCAGAGACGACGAGATACAAAGTACTTTTGAGAGAATGGTGGCTATCCGGTACTGGTCCGCTACTGACAGTATCATGGAGGCGTCCGTGCGAGAGACGCATTACTAATAGACAAAGTGAATGAGAGCCTAGTAGCTAGAATTGATGGCGTCCGCTTGCCCATAACCAGGAATTCGCCAATCTGGCTCATACGGACTCATTATATGCTTTTAGAACTGGAGTCAGCGGAACGGAAAATTAGATGGGTGATTCAACAGTCAGTGTGAATTTGGACGGCGCAGGAAACAACGAGTATGAGTGGTTATTCGAATTTTAAACGTGAAAGTGGCGCAGTTTCTGGCGAGCAATATAAAGTTTCCACAGATGACGTGGAAGCCCGACACGATGTCGGCCTTACGTTGAAGAACCAGGCGATGTCGGCGACGAGGTGTGAACCGAAGAGTCGCATGTGCATTGCTTGAGGGTCAGGTGACCAGGAAGAGTTCGGAGGCTTCATCCGACAGACAGAAGAAAATCAGAGACGGCGAACCCTCCTGTCATGGGGCTCCAGATGTTTCCTTAGCCAGTTTCTATTTCCAGACAGAAGAAAAGATTGAGAAGTAATGGCCTAGCGGGACAAAGCAAGTGTTAGTAGGCGTGGTCGTAATGAAGTAGTATATGAGATTTTAAGTTTATATTAGTTTGTTTACCATTGCGGTGCCTAGCGAGTCCGATAGGGGGTTACTTACCGATTCGCACACTTTGGAGATGTCCCAGCCAGAGCTCAAAAGGGCTTTGAGTTGATCAAAGGCTGTTTGGAAGGAAGGCATTATGAGATGGGGAGAGAACTTGTGATGCTTGAAAGTTGTCCTGAGTTTTGGATTGAAACATTTAGCATGATTGAACGAAGCCACTAAAGAAAGTTTCTTTCTTTACATTTCTTGGCGCCATTTGAAATTTGCCGTTTGCTCGTACGTTCCTCAGTGAGATTTGCTAGTCAGGCTCATATGGGCGCTTTGCACTACATGTTTTGCTAAGGGCGTCAGCTTTATTTTTAGAAGTTCAATTGAATTCTACACCGAGTTTGGTCTACAATTCAGCGAGAGCGTTGTTAGAAAGGCGTTCCACGGAGTCATGCCATCGACGGAGGGTACGATAATATAGACCTAAAGTGCCGATCGGTGTTGGGGTCTTTGAGAATGAGAGAGGCAAGAAAAACGGCATATAAAGGACAGGCGAAGGACGATTATTTGGCAGTGACTTTTTCTCTGCCCGGAGTCTAAACGATGGCACCCCAGAAGCAAAACAGGGCAGAGAAGTCCCCCTGCGCAGGAATAATGGTGAATGCCAATCTACGACAAATGGAGTCCCAGGATTGAAGACGGTACCAGTCTAGTGAGCATGATGTGGAAGGCGGTGAAGGGGAAACAAAGACGGGGCTAAAGCAGGCCGTAAGAAGTCGGTGCTGCAGTGTAGATGAGTTGTGGAGAGTAAAGGGAGGTAGGTAGACGAATTTGTATCCGAGAGAGCGATAGAGCTGAGTGGAAGGAAGTGGCTAGCGGACCACGGAGGTAATTGATGCTGCCGTAGCAGTCACCAGTTTTGCGTTGAGATTCATGGGAACAAACCAGGTCACGGCATTCAATGCGGTTGTCGCCGCGATTGCGAGCTCTAAGACGACGGAACTGACTTTTCGGTAAAGGCGAGCAAATTCAGTGAGTCAGCAGAATTTGCTAGCCATTCGGCTTTTGGTGAGGCCGTCCGACCAGATATGTGACGGAATTTGAGTAACATCGTTGACCCAAGACCATTTCATATGGTTGACAAGAGACAACCAGGTGTCGGGTGTCTTCGGAGCGAAGGGAGGCGGGGCGCTTCACGATGGTGGTTAGAGAAAATAGAAGTGATGTCACTGAGGGCGACGTAAGTCATGACATGCTTAATTTTGTGAGGGAATCGCCGGCTAGGCAACTGTTTGTGGCAGGGGGGGTAGAGCATTTTTGGGAATGATAGGTAGGTGATGTGTAGATGGCTTACCGAAGGTTGGCAAGGAAAGGATCTGAGAAGAATGGGTAAAGGGGCCGACGAGCGTTTAAGAACATAGATTGCGGTCGCCTCTGCGAGGTAATCACCTTTCCTGCATGGAGTTGGGGAGATGCCAAGGGGACGTTAAAAGGATGGACGCAGACCTTTTCACAAAAAATAGTCGATCCAACTGGTGTCATCTTGGCCACCGGAGAAGGCATATGATGAGAGGCGGGGAGAGAATCGCCGGAGACGAGGAAGTTTGAAAGAGGAGAAGATTTAGTCAAACAGGTGGTGTCTGCAAGAAAGCGGTAGTAGAGTCGAACGAGGGTAAGTTGAATTGAGAGATTCTGAACGCAGAGAATAGATGGGGAAGGGAGGGAATAAACTAGGAAGAAACAGGGAGCGGACGGAGCAGAAGGGAGTGGGAATGATCCGGGGAGTAGCACACGCAGAGAAAAAGGTCATTAGTGTAGTAAGTAGCGGAGAAAGCGAGCTGGGGTTACATGGACGCGGAAGAAATGAGACCACGACAAATATTGAAGATGGGAGCGGATTCTATCCGAGAGTTCAAGAGACGACAGGGATTGTGCGGACAAGTCACAAAAGCGGTACAGCGGACGTAATTTGAGAGGGGAGTGGTTAGAATACGATCTCTACACGAGGTAGGTCGGAAGGGGCACGAAGAAATTGGTGAAAAGGATTAGGGGGTGAGGGTCTGCGCAAGGGTGAGCGTCGAAGCAGGGTAGAAAGCGTTTAATGGTGGAGGGGATTGGGGATCGGGGATTGGGGCGGGACGGGTACTGACAGTGAGGAGGGTTTTAGAAAACGGCGCAGGGTTAAGGAAGCGAGGGAAGGGAGATTGGAGGTGGAACTGTAGAGATAACTGGTAGGTTTGAGCAGTGTAGTAGCAGGGGAAGGCAGGTGACATTCTTTAATTTGGCGTCCATGTCCTTGTGATGGTCGGTGGAGAGTAGGGTGCCTGTGACAATATGTCATCTATGTCCTAGGAATCAAAATAAGACTAGGGCAATAGGGAGAAGGAAATAGGGGCAGGGTGGCAGGAAAGAGATGACAGAAGATGTACAGGTGAGAAAGCTGCGGATGGGGGCCAGCTGACGGAACTGGGTGAAAAGTGGAGCAGCACAAGGCAGAGGGTCAGGAGAGAGGGTGGGATGTGAGGATGACGTTGGGAAGTCGGTGTAGACAGCCTGAGAGAGGGGGTACGGAGGGTATCACTGGGAAAGGTATGGGTGCCAAGAGGGGCCACGGTCTAGGACTAGATGGGAACCCAAGCAGGGGACAAAATAAGAGAGGAAGTGGTGGGTAAAGTAGAGCAGAGGGGGCGGAAGACGGGGTCCACGAGGGGAGGCGGATGGAGTGGCATGATGATTAGAGTAGGTGCGAGCTTAGCTAAGACGACAAGAAGGATTGGCGGCAGCAGGGACGAGGTGGTTTAGAAGTGAGGGGGAAATTGTGTGGGACAGAATGGAGGCGATATTTACGAAGACAGGCACGACGTACATCGAGCGAGAGAGTAACAGGAGGGGGGGGCCAGCACTTCCCCCCGTATGAAGCGTGTTCTTCATCAAGGGACACGTCCTGCAACACGACAAGGTAAGTTTATCAGAACGAGGGCCACGGTGAGCTTTGATTGTGCCCCTATCGTGGGTAAAACCGTCCTTGATGGGGTGATTGGTGGGAGTAAAGTGAGCAAAAAGCCATCATCTATGACCTCATTTTCAGCCTCCTAACCAGTAATATATGCACCGGGTGGTTTGAGTCAGATGTAAAGCCTCCGTATAAGTGAATCTGATACCGACAAATTCTCTGAAGGAATCTTTTATGCAAGGGCCAGTACAGATAGAGTGGACAGGGCAAAGACTGGGAGACACTAACGGAGTGATGGGGTTGACGATGGATATAGGAGACAAAGGGAAGTTGAGGCGGGAAAGGATGCGGGTGTTTGCCACTCCGGGGCAAAAGGGGGAGGGAGGGCGGAACTTGACGAGATTGCCATTTGGTAGGGGAAGTAGGATGGACGGAGTAGATGAGGGAGGGAGAGGGAAGAGTGGGGGAAGATTGAGGTGACGGAGGGGACGAAATGGCGGTTTTATCTTCACTACCTCTTAAAAGAACTCTATTATAGGAGGACAGAAGATCCTGGGGTCCCTCATCTCTGAAGCGCCGCCTTGCGCCGCATATAGTCGACAGAGCTAAAGAGACGACGGAGCACAAGTAGACAAAGGCAGGGGATAGAAGGGGGCTAACTGCGGCGAGAGAGCTACACTATTGAGGTAGTGTGAAGGTGGTGGTGAAGTAGATGAGGAACACTGATGGAGAGTGGCGTGAGAAAGAAACTCGTGGGGGCGCTTTGTCCGAGCAGTAGAGACAAGGAAGGAAGGGGGACAAGAGTCTACGCTAATAGTGATAAGAGTGTGGCCAATACTATAAAACAGGTCAGAAGCCGGTTTGGGTGCATCTATCGTGATATTAAGAACAACGGGGCCTGTACTACTTATTGGAGAGACGTCAATTAGCAGAAAGGGGGGTTCAAGGCGACAACGCTTGTGATGGGATCGGCAATTAAGTCGTCGGGTGCAGAGGGGACGAGGAGAATGAATTCCTCAGGTGCGAGAGGATCCTTCAGATAAATAGAGAGAAAATCAAGAGCAGGAGTGAGAATGTTCGACGGTTGCTCCTTGGATTCGGTCCCAACACTGTCCCCGTCGGGCACGTTTTACCCTGCTTAACGTCATCTATCCGGAGTGAGAGATAAATGGTCGACTACATGTCACTGACTTCTGCCGTGAGAGCTACCCTACCCCTCTTTTTTCTCCATTTCCCAGGTGGAGATGCGTGATACTGTCGGGAGGAAGATCGCCGTCTAAAGTGAAGCAATGAAGGTGAAATTACCCGGAGCTCTCCACTCTTTCACGGTTGCAAATGTCCTCTCCTCCTCAAGCGCGAGGTTTTTTACATTATGAAGCTACGTCTCAAATATGCTAACATTCAGCGACGCAAATGTAACTCTCCTTGCCCTAACTGCTTTGTTGCTACTTTCGCATGGCCTCGCAACGTAACGCCGGCATGTAACAGGCACTAGCTCTAACCCATCCGGGACAAAATGATGCTGCTGCACTTTCGGACTTTGTTAAGGAGACATATCCTCCTTGCTATCGTCAATCACAGAAAAATCATCAAACTATCTGTGGGATTGGCTGACTTTTCTCCCAACGCTGTTACTTGTCAGTCTTCTTTTCTATTTCCTGACTTATTAAATTTGCTTCTTGTCCCATCCATACGCAGGCAATTTATTCCACTTCCCGGATCCAACGCGACGATTGCTGCCTCGCGAAAAGCCTAGCATTTTTCTACCAACAAAAGCTGCCCAATTCCACTGAATAATACCTACTTTCCCACTTTGCATAGCACTCTTGCGAACACTGGTCTCACGACGGTATGTCAAGGTCCAATGACGGCTTGCATTTCTCCTTTCTCTTCAAAGATTTTTCGTGAACTCCGAAGATTGCCAGGCGTTCTTGTATATATCTTTCTTGGATTGATAACTACGTGTATCTCGTTCTTGCTATCGCCTACTCTTATGACTAGTCTGACCGCATCATCGGGAGAATGAGCTCGTTAACGGGTACCGACTGGCGGCTAATACTCATAACGCGCAAGTACGCCTGTTTCGTGTCCTTGTTAATAATGTACCCATCACATCGTCATATGATAACCGGAATACCTCGACTCTTCGTCACAGGAGTGTGTAATTGCAGAATAAGAAAGTCGAGGAAACTTGGTTCAAGTAAAATTCCTCTTCGGAGCCTCCGATATTTTCAACTGTGCCTATGTTACGACGCGCAAAGTGACAAAGCCATTGAATGAAACCCTTTCCGTTGTTCTGCGAATGGCCTTAAAAAATTTATTGCTTTCAACGATGGGACTTGTCCCTTGAGTGTCTAGCAGATCATCGTAGTTAAGTAGGCCTTCATAAACCTACATTCGTGCACGCACAGTACAACTCAACTTCCTACTCTGACCCTTAACGCTTTCTAGCTAGGCCAGCTGCTATGTTTCGACCCTCCTCCTTCGCTAGCTTGTACGCGCTCTACCGATCAGTGGACAAAATCCACTTTATGAACTCTATCACCACAGCCCAAGCATTTTCCATTTTTGCAAATTTCGGATTTTATATTCATTTGACTACCACCTTTCTTGATTCGTACGGACGGAACTTATCCCCGCCACTGACGACTTTCTGGCTTCTTTAGGTTCCTTACAGCCGTCTTTTCTCGTCTTCTCATTAGTTTGCTGGTGATCGGTGCTTTTTGCCCCGAATGCGCTCGTGGACACGGTTATAGAATCCCCGCCTGCCCATCTACAATGTGCTGATAGGCCGCTGTGAGGCTCAAGAGTCGATAATTGAAACGATATTGTAACTCCAAAAATTTTGTCATGTTCAATCGTTCCATGAAGTTGTGAACTCGCTAAACGTCCATGGAAACGGTCTCGCCCACCTCTAACTTCTTTCAGCGCTAGTATAGCCTCAATTTCAAATAGAATCTTGCAGTTACACATAGATTCAATCGTTTATAGTGCACAAATCTCACTTCTTCTTTCACAGCCTCGTTATCCCCGTGAGTGCAGAAATTTACGTCCGTGTTGATATTCTTGGCGAGTCTCAACAGGTCCAATTTTCTTTTCCTCTTTTTATCGTGCTGCATTTCTTTTATCTTGTCTCGCTTCCGATGGATAACTGATTGCGAGAATGACGTCCACTTGAGGTGCATTTTCAATATCTCGAAAAAAAAATAATCCGCCAGTTCTTGAGAGGATATATCGCGCACTAACAGCAACTTTATTTTCTCTTTGTAGGATTGGGAGGGTCCTTTCAAAGTCTGATCGTATTATTCTAGAGGTTGACTATGTGAATTAGAATTAAAATAAACACCATCAACTAGCCACGCTCCGGCATAGGACAGCAACACCTTTCATTTAACATTGCTTAAATTCCCGATTCTTGCTCAAAGTGTCGGAAACAGGATGGGAAAGCCCACAATGCTGACCTCCTTCGATAGGGAGGTAGTTAGTGCATTCATCGTAACTTAATTAATTGGTTTTGGCCCTCTACTTTCTACGCATCATACTTTCTACTTACTACGCCTTCTAGGTACCTCCATTCAAGAAGAAACTCGATCCCTAAGCTAATTGGTTTATTGTTCTGAACCTGAAAGCTTATTTTTGTGAAACATAATTGGTTAAATTCCCGATTGCTCAAAGAGTCGGAAACAGGATGGGAAAGCCCACAATGCTGACCTCTTTCGAAAGGGAGGTAGGTAGTGCGTTCATCGTAACTTAATTAATTGATTTTGGCCCTCTACTTTCTACGCATCATACTTTCTACTTACTACGCCTTCTAAGTACCTCCTTTTAAGAAACTCGATCCCTAAGCTAATTGGTTTATTGTTATGAACCTGAGAGCTTATCCTTGTGGAATATACTTAAGTTCTTAGCAATTACATTGCAAGTTTCCATTCTCCTTAGAACAGAAGCAACAAGATTCCACTCAGGTGCTGGCTACACTATCTGGATAATAGAAATATTCTTTAATACAAGAAGGTTTCATGAGTTAACTAGGTCGGATATCATACGAAATTGATCTGCAACCTCCACCACGAATAGATTGCTTTATTTACATTATCTGTATGTTTTGGTTTGCAAAGGCTGCCACGAATCCGGTTTCTAGCTCGCTAGCGGCATCACATGCGGAAAAAAGCTATGAAAACGCCTTGGATGTTGAAAAATCGAAAGCGGATTTTGCACTTATCAAGCATTCAATTGAGGGGAACAATCTGTTCACTTGTCTCGACCAGCACCAAATTGAGAACTTTATCAAAGTATGTTACCTTTATCAACTGTTTTGACGTTGAATTATATGCGTACTGTTACCCTAGGGATGTCGACTCATGGAATTCGGAGCTGGGGAGACTATATTCTTTCAAGGAAATAAGGGCCAAAATTTTTATGTTGTGGCTGAGGGGGAATTGGATGTGGTCAATGTTGTGGGTACGTCGTACTTGACGTGATTATTATTTTTTTAGAAACACTTGATTCAGATCCTACCACCCAAAGAGGTGAACGAGTTTTCACAAAAATTAAGGGCGATAATTTTGGAGAGGGTGCTTTTCTGTTTGGTAGAAGGTACAAAAATAATGCAAATATTTGGAGACATAAACCATTAAAGAAATTCATGTTAGGCATTCGGCTACCATAATTGCAACTACTCCCGTCAAGCTTTGGGTATTAGATAGGTTTGAAATGATATAACTGGTGCTACTAAATTTTCAACTGATTCCTGATAAACAGTAACAGTCTACAGAACGTTCTAGACTCCCCTCAAATTCGAAGAATTTATGACAGGTTTGCCTCCCGTACGGATAAGGATGGCACAAAGGTGAATGAAACGATATCCAATTCCTGATATTTTTCTGCCGCCCTCCTCACATATTAATAATCTCTGTTCGTCATACAAACTACAACGATTCTTCATTGAAAACACTTATTGCAAACAACTGATGGCGCCTGTAACGGCCACCGACAGTACATGACCATGCAAGACTTTGTCCGAGCGTCCACTTCATCCGCAGGTAAGGAGACGTGCTGCACTCGCCATTGTACTCATGATCATGTCTCCTCTCGCTGATGTCCTGTATAATGTGCCTCGCTGTTCGCAATCTAGATCCGACAGCACACGCCCAGATCGCAACTCTTCTAAGGTAAAGAGCACTGTTCAAACATACGGGGATCTCTAGTCAACGAAAAGAACTACTCTGTGTGCCACTCGCATGAGCCTCTAGTCAGATTCGCCAAATATGATCGCTTACTCTATCCAATATAACCTCCCTCTCTCCCCCTCCCAACGCTCACCTCTCATTTCGTCGACCACTTCATTTTGTCAGGATATTCATGGGACGGGCCGAGGGCGCTGTGACGCAAGGTTTTTGTCAGCGATGTCCTCGCTGTTTTCC
>VKHC01000203.1:0-15480 GCA_015143735.1 Synura sp. LO234KE | reverse complement strand
CAAGTTCCAGACCATTGTGGAGGCAATAGCACTGCAGCTGAATATGTGGGTCTACACCCCCGATGATGGTAAGTGTTTTTTATTGTAGCTAATGACAGGTCAACTACCTAGGGATTGTCGATAAGAACCCTATAACTCAGTCCTTGGTGATCATTAAATAGCAGACCTATCACTAACTTCATAAAGAGGACACGCTCAAATAAAAGTTTCGTTTACATGTCTCTCCCTAACAATAGTCATGTTTTCAGGTCTTTCCGACCTGAAGAATTCATTCTGTAAGTTGACAAGATCTGGGAACGAAACTTTTTTTTAGCTTGTGTTCATGTAGTTGCGGAAGGAGTGGTTCCCGGAAAGGTACCATTCGACTGGGACCGACTAAAAGGCTATATGAAGAATATCCTCCCCTTTGTCGAGAAGTCCACAAAGAAGCTCGCAGCGGACCAAGATATGATCAAGTTCCTCCGTCGAGAAAGGAGCATTTATTTCGCGCAATGGGGTTTTAGCCACCTTCACTTTTGCAAGCGTTCACGAGACGGTACTACTGGTCGATTCACTTCCGGAGTTTCCATGGAACGCGTAGGAGTAAGGGCATCACCATTTGGCTCCATAGAAGCAGTGAATGAGGCAGATGATCACGGTAATAATGAGAAGGTAGAGAACGTACTGAAATGAGATCTGTGTGATATCTTATAATATAAGTAATAATTTAAACGAACAAAATGCCGTGCTATAGTTGGACCAGCTATAGGGTCCATGTAAAGTCTACCTAGTAAAGTCGTCCATATAAAGTCACCCATGTAAAGTCGACCATTGAGAGTCCCCCATGCAAAGTCGACCACCCAAAGTCTCCCATGTAAAGTCGACCACCTAAAGTCTCCCATACAAAGTCTTCCATCTAAAGCCCAAATATAGGTCCAATAAATCCTCCCAGGATATAGTCAACCATTTTAAGTCGACTTTAAAGTCCATCTAAAGTCGACCAGCTATAGTCGGTACAGATTTTATCCATTGATATACCACTGCTATCCACTCCTCTCTCTCCTCGTTTGCAACAGACAAGTTGTAAATTTAAAAAACAATCCTGGAGGCGAGGAGCGAGGACCAGCAAGAAAAATGACCCCCCCCCCTTACATGGGTCATGCCCTATAGATATTACTACTTTAACACCCCCGCAGTCAAAATAGTAACTTGGTGACGCACAAAAGCTTGGAAAGGAGTGCACTATATTTTTATAGTACCTAGATGAATGATGCTGATGAAATGTTGCGGAGGATACGCCTTAAATAACTATAATCCAATATTTATATTTCCGCCTCATATGACCTAAGTTCAGCGCAAGAATCATTCATTTTCGTCAGATATCTTTGAGGTGGCCTCGAACTATCTTCAATAGTTTTCATGCCCTTCGATTTGCACGAGGAGCTCGTCATGAAGACACTTCGCGACATTTTCATAGGGTTGGCCTAATTGACACCGATCCCTATCTCCACTATCCCACTATCTCCACTAGGTCCCGCTACGATAGCAGGGCTATCTCCACTAGGATCCACTCTATCTCTTTCGCTTTCCAAGGCTTTATCAAAGAAGTGCGACTGGACGAAGAATCGCAGGCACTGTAGCACGAGGCTCTCCTCCGCCTGCACTTCGTCTTCTACCAACCGCCGCAGCAAGGACCCGCGGCCCTTTCCGCTCTCCAGCGGCGGGGGCAAGTACAGCCCGCGCTTGTTGTTGCGCATGGCTTTCGTCCGCCTTTCCTCTTCCTCGCGCTCGTGCTCCGCCTCCACCTCCAAGTACGACCTCGCCCCAATGCCCTCCCCCCCAGTCGAAGTCCTGGAGGTGGGGTGGGTCGTATTCCCTTCTCGCGCCCGCTTACGCCGCAGCTTCTGCTTCTCTCTCCTTGTTTCCGCTCGCTTATCTTTATCGTGAGCAAATCGACACTCGGCGCCCTTGTAGCACACGCCTTGGATGAAGTACTTACAGAGTTCTGATACTCCTCTCCCTCCTCCCGATCCCACCGACGGACAGGGACTTGGTTCAGCACCGTCAGCCTTCTTCACAACCGTTTCATCTTCGTTGACAAGCAATGGAGCTTCTGATTGAGTCGTTGGGGATGCGTTAGCAGACTGCACAATCCCATCGTGAACACAAGTTGATGTTCTCGTGTAATCCGGACTCGCATTTATAGCGTTCTCATTCTTCATATTGTCGACCCCGTGAAAAGAGCGTGATACCTTTCTTTGTGCATAGGGCTTATAATATTCTGTAGATGAGTTTCCGTTTTCGGGCATTTTTCTCTTTCTTCCTTTCAACATTTCCTTCTTCGATACAACTCCACCTGCTTCTTGAACACATTCACGAGCGCCCTCCTTTTTCTCTATGTTTGCACGAGTTGGAAACCTCTTCCGCCTTTCCATCCTCCACTCCTCCACTTCCTTAGGGGAAGTGCCCATAAGTACCCTGAATTTAAGCCCTTCTACTTCAATTAGTTTGTAACCAGATCCACTAAACTGTCCATGAGTGCTATCATAGTGAGCAGTCACCACCCTTTTCGACGCAGAAAATTTGCAATCGGGAAATCTACATTTTTCATGTGTCGAGACGTGGGCGCTAAATTGCCCTTGATTGGGGAATTCTTTCTCACAGCACTCGCAAAAGTAACTTTTGGTCCCGTCTGCCTGGATGAAAGATTCTGGCTGTATACCCTTCACTACCTTATTTTTATTTTGAAAGGACCCATTTTTCTTCAAATACTGCGTTTGGTTTAATGAGGGATTATTGGATAGGGAACTAGAGCCACTTTGCTTCGAATAAGGCCCTAATTGATATGGCATAATTCCAGAAGCACGAGGGGGCCGAGCTGCCAATACTCTAAATTGTCTAGTTTGATCGGTTGCTGAACTATAAATATTTGGACTTGATCGTATTGACGGAGGGAAAGGAGGTCGTAGTACGGTTGGAGGTGGTGGACGGGCAGGAACTGCTCCATTGTAATAGCCACCAATACCAAAAAGGTTATTGTGGTAATTTGGATGGATTGAGTATTGTAAATGCGACTGGGAATCGTATTGGCGCGCATGAATTGGAGTTGTTTGGATTGGTGCAGGCAGCGCATTTCCATAATTATTATTTAAAATGATTGGAGGATAGCTCTCTCTCCTCATCTTCACTATCATTTCAAACGCCGCGACGTTCGGATTCATTTAATCTAAATCAAGTTATTTCTTTATTTGCAGCTCAAATTAGAAATAATCAATAATCATGAAGAATTCTCCAGTTACTCCGAGCTTGCCATCATACAATTCGACGCGACATCGTGTATGAAATCAAAGATATAATTATTGGCGGTCAATTTTAATTAAGTTATGGTGTGCAGGATGGTTCAGAGAGAGTCCGCCGTTTAATTTTGAAGTGGCATAAAGAAAATGGACACTCAAATTCTCAGTTTCCATTGGTGCGTTTTCTATTTAGATTTTGGGAAGCCAATGACGATGTGATTTTAAGGATGACTGGAATCCAGTTCAATTGGCAAGCTCCTACGGAGACTCAAATTTGATTTCGTTTCTTCTGAAGGAAGGTGCTAATGCAAAATTGACAGCGATTGAGGTACCACGATTTCATGAACAGTATTGTTAATTTTACTAATTTTAGTTATGGCTGCAGGATATTGTGACACCTCAGCTATCTCCTCTTCATATTGCAACTTACTTCAATCACGCGGATGCTGTGAAAACTCTAATACCTTACTGTGACATAAATAAACAAGATCAGGTCTCCAGATTTGCAATCAAATGAATTATTTTTTTAAATTAAATTACCAATACATTTCAGTACGGCTTCACTGCCTTACATTACGCGGCACGAAATGGGAGCGACGAAATAGTTAACATACTTGTACAGGCTGGAGCTTCCGTTTTGATCATGTCGAAGGCAAGCAGGAACACTTGGAATAAACTTGCTTAATTTAATTACTGAGTAGTTGCGGTAGCCTGTAAAAGAGTATCTCTTAACAAGCGATTTCTTTGCTTATCCTCAGAACGGAAGTGCCCCAGTTGACATAGCGCGAGCTCTGAATCGTGGAACTGTTGCAGATTTACTAGCTTCTTTCAGCTCCAGAGAATCCGGTTATTCTCTCTTTTACGTAGTGCATGTTGATTGGCACCCTGAATCTCTATTGCCAACCTCTCATAGTTATATTATTTTTCTTGTCTTTATTTTCCGCGCTACGGTTATTGCGAACATTTCATACAGACAAAAACATGCCAACGTTCAAAAAATGGCTGTATCATCTGGAAGCTGGTGTATATCTCAATGGATTTCTAAACGCTGGTTATGACCTTGAGTTCATTTCCCGCCACGGGCTGTCAGAGGTCGATCTAGATTGCGTGGGCATACCTGTGGAGAAGCTTGGATTGCGGAGAAAACTGTTGCAGCTCTATCACCTCGATCGATTCTATTCTATTGACAATGAGAGCGATGAAGAAGAGGACATCGATGAAGAGGACAGTGAGGAGAGTGAAGAAGAAAGTTAAGTTTGAGGAAGGATAGAGGTCAAATATGGTTGTTGTTGGTGGTGCAAGCGAAAGGTGCGGTTTCACGTTTACTAAGTTGTTAGACTGCTTTGTATTTAGCGAATGTGATGCCTATACCAGATTTTATATTAAAAATAATTCTTCTCTTGCGATTGGTGAACGATGATAGAAGAAATTTTAACTTGTTTTTTGTTTTTTTTTAGCCCGGCTAGCTTTCCTGAATTTCGTCCATTTCCTCTGGAACACATTCTTCTAGAATGATTTTTGCTGGTGTGCCAAACAAATCCGAGAGGGTCTTGGTCTTACCGTGATTTAAATTCTTCTTGTCGAGCCGATTTGTTTCGTCTTCCGGTAGTAATACTAGCTGATACTAGGCAGCGGTGCAACAACGTAGTCTCGTCCTCTCAGTTGAGAGGCCGCTTGGTTGCTTCATCAATTAATTTTAATATAGGGAGGAGGTGCATCAGAGGAAAAAATATTACCCGCTATAGCTGGTGAACTTTATATGGACTTTAGATGGTAAAAGCACCATTATAGCAGTAGTCACCATCCAATGTGGTCGAACTTGTACGGATATCTATCATATTGTGGAAGAACAATTTAGCTACGCATACTAGCTGGTCCCTATAGCTGAAGGAGCACATTACCATAAGGAAACCTTATATAGGGGATTTAGCGAGGTGCGTAGACGACTCTATATAAGGTGGTAGACTCTGCTGGATAAGGTGTGAATGGGTAGACTTCACAGGACGACTTTAATTGGACGACTTTACTTCTTGGACCAAATATAGATGGTCCAGCTATAGCAAGGCAATATATTTGCTCAAATAATTACCATTTATGATATTACTTTCATTAGCTTACATCTCTACTACTACTATGCCTTCTCATTCATACTCGCGATCAGCATCATCATCTGACTCAATCACTGCTTCATCGGTGCACCAAAATCCATCTGTAGATAATCCATTTGTAGCTTAAAATTTTATTTTGTAGATAATCCATGTAGCCTAGGCCTCTTGTTCCTACACATTCCGTGGGAACTCCGGAACTGAATTGACCAGTAGTGTTGTCTCTCGCCAGATTGCAAGGAGAGGAAGATTGTAAGACATCATTGCGCGAAGTAAAGGCTCCTCTCTAGACAGAGGAACTTGATCATATTTTAATTCTCCTGGAGCTTCTTCTGGACTTCTCGACAATGGGCAGGATTTTCTTTAAATTACCTTTCAGTCAATCCCAGTCAAAAGGTACTCTCCCGGGAATCACCCCTCTCGCAACTTCGTGAAAACATATTAGAAGAAATGCTTCATGCCCACGCCTTGTTAACTTGTAGGATGAGTGAGAAACACCTAAAAATCTTTACTGGTGTTAGAGAGAAACTTGGGTACGAAACATTCATCCTAGCATATATTGACGTAGTTAACGTTAGGCCTAGTATTAAATGATCCTTTCTTGATCAAGGGTTGAATTAGTGCTCCAACGGAACCCTTAATCAATTAGGTTGAGCATTTATTAGTAGTCCAATCATGAACTACATTATATAAGTGGCGTGACAAGTCCCAGCATTGGTGAAAAGAACGCGTATCATAAAAAGGGTTTGTCGATCTCATAGGTGCATAACCAAATATTCAACCGCAGTGCAATTACTTCTACGATAGTTAGAAATTTGCAAGCTTGCACTGACTCCTATGTGCGCAGAGTTGGGCTGCTGTGCCCATAAGCAAGGAATATCAGCATAATTGCATTCTCAGACGAGCTAACGCTGGTGGATAACGCTCTCTTCCGCTCCAGTAGCATGCCAGTTATCATTGCTTACAGCGAATCATTAAGCTGTTTAATCTGCTTCAACATCCCATTTCTTTTGCTTCTTAATACACGAAGGAAACGTTCCTTCATGACCTTGTGCTTGATGAGCAGGTTAAGTAGTTCATCATTTATTACAGGCTTTCTGTCCATTTTGGGTGACTTATTAAGGAGCTAAATAGCACTGGGTTAAACATAACGAGACAATCACGATGTTCTGGTTTACCTTCAACCCAATATCTTTGATATGAATGTCAGCCATACCAACTTCGTGTCACATCAAAGCGAAGTTGTCAATATACTCTATTTCCATCGATTGAGAGACAACACATAACACGGAACTCTAGGTCCACTTTATTTTTTTTACAGAAACTTAGATTTGACTGCACAGAAAGTCATAGCGGATCACACTGGGTGTAGGGGCAGAGCAGACATGATAACCAAACCACAACTTTAGGCCCCTGTTGATCCTTCCAATGAATTGGAGGCTACGAACGATATCATTTTTGCAGATTGCATTAATTCCATGCCCGTCGGCACTAATATTAGAAAGTTTGCAACAGCATGCTTCTTTGCATGTGAGCTGCTTAACAGCCTTCCAGATCACAATTGAGAATACTACGACTTCTTTGCAAGAGAAAGGAAGGAGAAAATTCCGGAACGACAAGGGTGCTGGAGGGAGCTTGTCCGGTAGCATCCAGAGCAGCATTGTCGTCTTCATATTTTTTATCAGTATCATCCCTTGTTTCTGAAGCGGCAAATGCCACAGATTTGAAAACCCCTAAATCCGAAGAATCACTCTGACTTGAAAGCTAAAACTCCAAGAGTTTATCAAATGCAAGTTAAAATACCTGCGGTACTCGTTCCACCAGGATATGGGATCCTCAATTGGAGTTATGTTGAGGGTTTGCAGAGAGTGGTTGAGCTCCCTCCGCGGAATCCGAGCCTAATCGCTTCCCAACTGCAGGGTAGCTCTTGCATAGCACATTTCATGCCCCTTCACGCTCTGCGGCCAGTGCCACCTCAAAATTAATTGATTTCTTCACACGTTTTCTAGTTTTAAATTTATGAAGAATAAATATTAGAAAAATGCAAGGGGGCTGATGCATTGGGCGATATATTATCGTCATAAGTAAAAATGAAGCTAATAAACGATGATACTGTGGAATTAGTTCAAAGTAAACATGAATATTAATTCCACGTGGAGTTGGTAGTAGGGATTGTTGTTCCTAAATCGATCTTGGATCTATTTATGAGATTGCGGTTATATAAATGATGACTTGAACGGGAAATGGAGAGATATAAGACAAGGGACAATTACCCATTTTTTGAACAATGAATGCGTGACAATAGCCCTGTTTACTTGGTGTCTAAAACCGTTTGGAAACCAATATGTTCGAATCGTTTCCATAAACGGAGTTCAGTTTGAGCACCCAACAAATTAAGAAAACTTTTCCAATTATGTGTTAGTTTACGAAAAATGTCTAAATAATATAGAAATAGAATCCGACGCTGCACAAACCAATAGAATTGCAAAAGCTATAATAAAAATTCAAGATTCCATAACAGGTTATAAAGATCAAATATCCTAATTGTAACAAAATCAAATACTTATTACTTATTATCATGTTCAGATGACACGAGCAAAATAAAATTCGTAGACAGCTGAAGAGGTCAAAAACAATTTAGTAAGAAGTGATAGGAGGCACCCTCAATATCACATAGAAAGTAAGTATGATGTCATAGTAGGACTCGGTGGAAAATAGCTGCTTATTGATATACTAAGACCTTCGAGATCTTGTTTTATTATATGTAGTTTCCTCTCCCATTCTGTTGTCACGCAACCATTGTTCAAAAAATGGGTAATTGTCCCTTGTCTTATATCTCTCCATTTTCTGATCACTTTATCCTTTTTATAACCGCATTCTCATAAAACAGATCAAGGATCGATTTAGGAACAACAATCTCTACTTTACCAACTCCACGTAGAATTATTGTTCATGTTAACTTTGAACTAATTTCACATAAGTTTGAACGTCAAATAAGTTTGAAGAAGTCAAATATTTAGATATTTTACTTCTGAAATCCCATTACCAACCGCAGCGACATTCAACTCCAGAAAAATATAATTCGTATTGGGTTAGGAAGGTGTGGTCTCGATCATTAGTACTTGATCAAAATAGACAACGAGTTGATGTATAATGAAGTAAACTATTTCTTGGTGCTGATGGCACTCCTTAGCGCCAGGTAGAGTACCAGTGCAGCCCTTAGCGCCAGGTAGAGTACCCAGTGCAGAGGTATTCTCCTTGATGTATAATCACCATAAAATAATCGTATTCGGTTACCACTGTATTCTTTTAATCATACACCGCTTTTCGTAGAGATATAGAAGAGCGGACTTCTTTGCCACCTCAACTTCGCAATCTACCAGCACTATCCTTGTTTCCCTTTTTCTTCACAATCATCCTCTCCTCGCTATTCTCATTCTGCGCTTGTTTTACATGGCCGTCATTATCATCATTTTCCGGATCTGCATATGGCTCACAATTCGCCTCGTTTGATTTCGATATTTCTCCTCGTCTTCCGCTCAAAAGATTTGTTCAAACAAGCCTCTGATAATGGTGTCAAGTTTCTGTGGTTATTTTCGTCATCTGCCCATTTCAGTTTAGCATAGCATTTCTTCATGATGGCCTCATTAGTGACATTCTTTGGAAAACGTACTTTTTTGCTTGAACAAAGGTATGAGCTGGAAGTTGGTTCTTGTTGAGGTATATATTGAAACAAACTTCGTTGTGCTTCCACAAGCATTCTTCATATGTCTCAAGTGCGGATTCTTTGGTGCCGAACGCCAACTCATTCTGAGCCGCAGTTAAAACTACATTAGCCTCCACAAAAGATAAGCCATCATTTTTGCGTACTATGTCATCTCAAAGAAGCAACATTTTAAATGGTGATCATAAAAACCGATTGCATATGCCCACATTCCAAAAGACAAGTGCTTCAATTACCGAGTCTCGTGCGAAGTATGTTCCCATACACATCCTCTAGTAGCCGATATGGAAATACCCTCCCGCCGAAAATGTGTCTATCTCGTCCCCATGATTACGAAGAAGCTCCGGATATTGACATAAATTAGATGCAGCAACATACAAGGTACAATATTCTTGATTGGTAATTTCATCACGTAAATCCTTACGGCCAATACCATTTTTTCAAAATATACGTAATCTGGATCTGGACTCCTCGGCTAACATGGTACAACTGGGTTTGGGTTAGTGTTGCCACCAACTATAGTCTGTCCTACCAAATTCTAACCATGTAAAGTCCGCCACCAAAGGTCACCACAAAGGTTCCAGGACCTCTTTTTGACCCCTTAAATAATTAGGCACCAGCTATAGGCAGCTGGTCCATCCAAAACCAAACCACCTATAGCCCACAGACTAAAGCTGGGAATTTAGAATTGTATATCGAGCTATAGCTGTTAGCTGGAGTTTTAGTGTTGGAATTTGAATGGTACGATTATGTCATAGTCGGTACAACTCCTATAACATGGATGACGACAAAAGCCCAACCAGTTGGTATAGACCACCGAGGACTGCAGCTGGGTACTTAGGATTGGATATCCAGCTATCGCTGGAGTATTTGTGGTGGACTTCAGATGGTACCAATATAGTCGGTACCACTACAGCGTGGTTTTTATGCACTTTTGATACTATTTTGATACTATGCGCGCGGCGGCACCTGCTGTCCTCAAAGTCGGCAGGAGTCAGCAGCCGCATCGGTCGCCAAATGCAAGTCTCCCGCTATCAAAAAAGGATAAGGAGGAACTACTGCCCTCTGCTTGCTTCTGGTGGCTGCAACAGCCTGGAAGAAGAAGAATATAGCAGTAAGAAAGATCCATCACCACAACCGCTTAAAATGCGCCAGTTATACGCGTGGTATGGGGTCAAATTTCACTAACTTCCTCCAAAAGGCAGAGAGACTTTGAGATATTGATAGAGGCTAGTCAGCTAGATATTGCGCATTGGTCATTGTATCGTAGTTGTAAAAGTAAATAGAGACTGCACTCCGATGCTGATACTATATTGAGAAACGGAGAAGAAAAAGGCAACGCCCTCCACCAGCCCTCCAGCTAATCAAATATTAATAAATAATTGAAATTTTTGAAATATTTAGAATACATGGATCAATTGGTATGCAAATGCATCGGATCACGAAGTAACTTATATGTGCTTACGTGTAGAAATGTTGGTTATCCTTTTCGTTCTGGCATCAAATAGGAACTTCTCAAGCAAATAAACTTCGTATAAGCCAAAAAGTATTATAAAATCGGAAACACTACTTAATACATGACTCTAATCGTCCCAAGCATCGATCTTTGGAACAGGTTTGGTTTCCGTTCTTGCAGTTGACTTCGCCTCAAGTGAGCTGGGAATCCGGATCCCAAGAGCTGCTCCTATCATTCTATTTGCAACTCTATTGCTGTTTTGAGGTTTGAATGAATGATATAATTCCGCGCAAGCTGTGACGCCAAACATGTCACCCTCGTAATTATGCACAATATAATGATATAAAATTACCGAAAAACACTCCTTCTTTATCTTCCCCATCGTAATCATTCATATTAGTGAGTGAAAAGGCGTAGCCATGAGTTCTTTTCTGACATGAGGAGGCTGCAATCCGTGGGGACGAAAACGCAATCACCGCTGTTTTCTGATCTACCCAATTCGCTCTTGCGCCTTTGTTAACGAAATCTCTGAGAATATTATCTTTAGATATCTCAGAAATGTTCTCTTGCAAGCATTTTAGGATGAAGCACGAGCGGCCAATCAGTTCCCGTCCGTCTTCGTCGGTTTGAGGGTTATCATTAAATTCTAGGTTGGATAGTCCAAGCGCGATTTCATTAACCCCACCGCTGTGATTATCAAATCCATCACTAATTGCACTGTGTAATTTCGGCCTGTTCCTCTCGAGAATTCTGCAATTATTGCCCTTTTCCGGGGCTATATCTGTTACAAGTGATTTCATGTAACTTTGGACCACGACGCGTTCATGACGTCGCATTTTTATTGTTGATGAGTATTAGCTCGCAGCTATTCGCAGTCCGCGTTGACGATCTCCTCTTGAACATTATAAAGGATATCGTCTTTAAATCCACCGATGAATCTACTTTTCAAGGGCTCTCAGAGACAATTAAACCAGAAATAAACGGAATTTTAAAATTAATATTTTACTTTCACTCTTATTTGATAAACATGGTAATGCGGTTATTTTACTCTCATTATAACGTATTCTGATCGTTTGCAACAAGCCAACTCCTGGGATGACCATATATGGTCTCTTACCCTCCGCAAAATTTATGCTAGGCTCTCGCCCAGTAATATTTCTCTCGATCGTCGTCGAATGGCTTCATGAAAGGATGATTCTCACTTCTTTACAAAGATGTAAATGAATTTTACTGCAATATTAATATTTACAACAATGAAGTGTCACATAATACAGCCTCAAGGCCTTTATCGCAGGTGTGCTTGATTGTTGAATGTGAGTATTCAGAGAAATACTAAGTCATTTTCAATTAGGAAATTTTCGGAACTACGTTAGCTCTGCTCTCCCATAGAATATCCGTTGGATTTAAGATTTTAAGCTTTATGAATTTAATTGTTTTTTTACAAAATGGGATTTTCCCAATCCTCCTCCATCGTCTGGCTGCATATCGAATGGTAAATGCTTTGAATTGCTCTCAGACCATTTGTCAGAATCTGCTCCTTATTCTAGAAAATACCCGATTCGTCCGCGAGAATGATGTCCGGAGCTGTGAAAATTGGACTGAAGAACATTCAAATATACATAACTTGGCGTAATTTGCTCTATTCAATTCTGACGGTTAGATTCTTATAGATTTCGTATAATTAATATAGGTCTAGACGTTTATTCTGGCTTATATATCCGTAGGGTTTGATCTCTGCCTTTTTCTCCTCATTACCTTGGGGAGTTTACTACAGATGCATTCGGCGATTGTTTTTGAATAAAGTGAACAAGCTTATATTTTGCACGAATAGGTTACTGAGCCGACTTCCTCAGTTTCGTAAGCGTTGGAAGTATAGTATCAGTATGGGGACAGAAGTTACTAATCCCAGCAGGCTTGCACCTTGTGGACTGTGCAGCAAAGGCCTCCCGGAGGTAGGTATATATGTTATATAGGTATTATTATATGTATGTACACGTATAAATGTATTTACCTCTATGCATACGTGGCTAAATTATGATTCAATACTAGTTTTATTGAGCCCTATTTGATGGCCCTCTAACAGCGGGTGGAGATGGAATCACTAGTATCCTTTCCACTCGTGGTATACTGGTGGCACTTACCACCCTAATGTGCGCCCATGCTACTCCAGATATGCTTTCCGGCCCGTAGATGATCTTCCTATTGTTTTTCTTACTCTTGTCCTGCAGTCTCCTCATGTGGCGCCCTGCGGCCATGTCTATTGCTACTTCTGCATCGCCACAAATGTTAATGCGGGACATTTTATATGCACAGTTTGTACAAAAACCATTACGGGCTACACCCGATGGAGCTATGATAAAGACTACGAGTGACGAGGGTTCTATGCCGTAAATTTACGTTTGTCACTTATATATATATTTCATCAATGCTCTTAAGCAAACTAAATTTATATTCGGGACTTGGTTTCATTCTCGTTGCAAGTGAGCGCGCCAATTTCAGAGTGATATTTTCTGCCGATGACGCGAACGATGCATGAGTTAGAAGCGAGATTTCCAGCAGACAGATGTTAAATTAGTTCTACTGAAGTAAGAGTGGAACTAGGTATGATTATAGCAACTATAGTATCATTGGTTTGCAGAAAATCCATAGATCAATTACACAGTCAGTAAAAAATGTAATGGAGAAAATCAATCGCCGAACCAAGACAGACTGAGCAAAAACTACCCTCTATGTACCCAAGGGCAAGTGCCGTGACCGAGTAGGGGGCACCGAATGGTGAGTGCAGTCGGTGCAAGTAAATTAGTCCCCAACTCGGTGATCATGCATGGGGCGGGAAGCAACCGATAAGGTGAAAGAGCGGAAACGCATGGCAAGGGAGGATAGAAAACGCTCGCCAGGGCAGAGGTTGACGGAGGTCAAAAGGGGGCCGGCGACGATCCATCCGAGGAGGGAGGGGACGTCCCGACCGGCCACGGCTTCAGCGTAAAGAAGGCATGGTCCTCTGAGGAGGACGGGGAGCTCGCGAAGGAACGTCTGGTGACCGCCTAGTGGCGGAGAACCAAACCATAGTCTCGAGGCAGCGTGCCCCTGGGCTGCCAACCTAGTCGCCTCCGAATCGCCTTTGCCCAGGGGGTTATCCGCTTTGGTGCGGGCCGGAGTCCAGAAGACTGAGATGGAAAAGGGCTCGTATGCAGTCAGCGATGCGCTTGTTTGCCTTTGGTTTGATCGCTCGGGTGGTGAATAGCTTAAGGCAGTAATCGCTATCAGAGACGAGGTTGTAGCGGGAAGAGATGGCCGGGTCAAGTAACTCTAGTGCTAAGTCGCTAAGTTCACCTGTGTTGCTGGTTGCCCATAGCGCCGAGCCATTTAGATCCTGATGTAGACGTAACGACAGGGTCCCATATTGCCTGAGAGTCGCCTGAGTCAGAGAAGGTGACGTGGACGCCCTAGCCTGTAGGACCACTGGGGAGCGCAGAATCATCTGTGAAGAGGTACGCCGGGAAACGCTTAACATCGACAATGGTGCAGACTTTTAAGGGTTAAGACCATGGTGGACCGCATAGGAAACCGTAGGAAATGACGCAGCAGGATACCGAGGCTGGAAACACTGGCGCAGCAGAGCTCGAAGTGTGAGGGGGTCTCTTCTGGGGCTGTGGAATGAACGCTGTGGAATGAACGATACTGTAGACTGCCTGTTTTTAGTGTCCAGAATGCGTGCTTCAAGAGGGACGAGGAGAAAATGGTGAGGAGGGGCAAGCTGCCAAGGTGCTATAGCAAATGGTAAGGAGGGGCAAGGTTAGGTAATTATAATGATTATAACAATAAAATAGAAGACTTTTTCTTGCGGCTAACCATTCGAGTATTGGAAGCTCTATCAGTGGTCTTAGTAAGCAACCATGTCCAACAATATCCATCTCAGAAATTCTTTTCATCACCGTTAAAAAATTCCTACCGTTCAAAGGCTAACCTGACACCCTTAAAATACATCGAGCATAACTCGATCTGATTACATATAGCACCGGAAAACTAAAAAATAAGGGCGCCCATGTCAAAATGTTTGCCGTTGAATAATTACTGCGGTAAGAAATCCTTTAAGTTGACAGATCTCTACCGTTGACATAATCTTGACGTTGAAAGACTCACACCGTTGAAAAATATATTATAAAGTCAGATAACTCTCTCTCTATATTTTTTAACCAGAAAATCCAATAGTTAATAACATAGTCAGAAGGAGAGAAACAGGAAAGTGATTAACCCCCACCCCCCAAAGAGACTACTTCGAAAAACTACCCTATGTTCATTACTACAATGGGGACTTAGTCGGTGACTAATCACTCTCCCCGGGTGCGACAACTGGTTTTCCCTCTACTCGGTCACGGGAGTCACGGAAGTCGCCACTTGGTACATATATATTTTCTACTTCTTTCCTATTATTTTAGCAGTATTGAAAATGTATATTTTATGTGGTGGTTGCTGAGAAAAATGGAGTAAAACCTATAGGGAAGTATACTTGGTGGACTGTAACAGGAGAGGTCTCCTAATGCTCTTATCACCTAGCTTAGTATAGTCTAGCCGTGCTCTTGTTGGTAAGTCGAAAGAGTAAGCGACATCAGTGGATAAAAATCCATGCTATAGTGGACCGACTATAGTGGTACCATCCAAAGTCCACCAGTAAAACCCCAGCTATAGCTGGTTGGGTTTTGGATGGACCAGCTATAGCTGGTTTTTCAATTCTAAATATCCAGCTATAGTAGGTCGACTATAGCTGGTTGGGTTTTGGATGGACCAGCTATAGCTGGTGACCAAGGGTGTAAGGGGTCAAAAAAGGAAGGTCCTGGACATGTTATGGTGAACTTTGGTGGTGGACTTTAGGTGGTTAGGTTTTGGGTGGACCGACTATAGCTGGTGGCGACACTTATA
>VKHC01000202.1:1498-13774 GCA_015143735.1 Synura sp. LO234KE | reverse complement strand
CGTCTTCGCCGCGGGTGGGCGAGCACTTGTTGCTGTAGCTGGAGGTGCAGGCGCCTGAGATGCTCCTCTTCCTCCTTCAGCTTCGCCTCTTGTAGACACGTGTTGGTCGCGACGAAGTCTCGGAAGAGCACTTGAGCAAGAAGGAAGCCGTCGCTGGTCACCTGTTGGCTGCGCAGTCGCTGAAAGTACGTGTCTCGCTGCCACCGCTGCCAAAACTCCTCGCCCATAAATATCTTCCGGAGCTGACAGAAGAAAATGAAGTAAACGATAAGCGAAAACGGAGGTCGAACGGTAGAACAACGTGGAGACGAGCCTTCGGTGTGTGAGCAAGGAATGAGAAAAACAGGATAGGAAGTACAAGATAAGTAATATAGTCGTGAAATAGTGATGAACAAGATCGCAAATAAAGGTGATGATTGTTAACCTGACACTGCAGCATCATCACCGGCCAGAGACAGTTCGGCGATTTCTTAGATATGAAATACGCAATTACTCTCGTAGCCGCGGAGTGAGCCCCCGCATAGTTATGCACGTCTTTAAGCTCGACGACATCATCATCAGTATCGGACTCGTCCCCTCCACTAACATCGCTCCACTTCTGATCGTTAATATCATTACGTTTAGAATCGGAACTCGTGCCTCTATCGTCGTCATGTATTTCACTGGGAATAATTCGAGGAAATATATTAAAAGGCGAAAATCCAGCGGAGTTTCTGGCGGCGATATCTTGTTTTGATTGGTTGTTATCGATAGGATTGGAGCCCACCACATTCTCCGTAGATTTCTTACTGACACCTTTTCTCCCTCTCTTCAATACAGGGTTTGTATTTGCATAAGATTGGAATTGATCCAATATCTCGGCAGCTTTACTGATGAGCAGTAGGCGTCAGTGGGAAGGATGTAAATTATTATGCCGTATTTCTTACATTTGTATATTTCCACATGTTTTCGTGTCCAAGACATTCCTCAAAAGAGTTTCAAGCATTTCATAAGACAGCAGATATTTTGATCCATCTGAATATACGTCCAAGACCAATTTGATCAATTCATATCGGTTCATGAGGCATATGCATGCGAAAAAGCTAAAGGTTTAAACAAATATAAATTGGTGTTTTGTACGAAATAGAGCTACCGTACCAAGTTGCATGTGATGAGAAAACTTTTCCAAGGTGAACCATCTTTGAGTATTTTGCGAAGTAGCGAAGAAAGAGAGAATCGCAAAATATCCATTGATGTGCAGGAATTCCACACCGACGGAAAAATTGATTTGAGATTGAGGCCATATTCATTCGCATTTGCCCTTGCTGCTGCATTGCTTCAGCCTTGCCAAAATAAGTACAAATTTTTCGAGAGAAAATTAAAATTTTTACAAAAACAAATTCCACTAATTTATAAGTTATGAAATTACCATGATAAGCTCCACAGAAGATGCTATGGTCAAAAAGGCATTGACTACATCCACGGGCATAATTTGAGATCTGTCCTCTAAGTTTATAGGATCCATTGGAAAAAAGTATATTTTAATTCCTCGCGATCACTATGCTGGGATGCCCAATATTGTAATGAAGTCTACGCTGACGTGAGCCATGCAACGTGGACCTGGTTGAATATTTTTATCGTAAACCGCCCTGCCGTGATTATTTGATTGGTGCTCGCTGCAGTAATTGGCATCAACATAATCTTTCCGAACAAATATTCTTGATAGTTCATATTTTCATGAAATCAATCTTTATTTACCTGTCCGTGTTTATCTTTTCACGAACAAGCTCATTTAATGCTAAAAGATCACCCACAAAAGCCGGTAACTTTCCCTGATTTTAAAATATCAATTTTTATTTTATAATTTTAGGACAAAGGACGCAAATCAGTATGATTATGGCGGGTCATGACACTGCGCTTTATACTCAGGAACTGTTCCTTAATGCTCCAGTTTGGGCTCAACTAGCTGCTCAGGGAATATCGGATGCAGTTGCAACAGTTGGTCCTGTTCAATGTCCGGCGTTTGGTGAACCTGGATGGGCACCTTTCTGTTTCCTAAATGGAAACCCGGTTTTTAATGCTTTTGACTCATTCCAATTATCTATACAAGGACTTGTGGTATCTCTACATGATTTCTTAACGGTATTCATTATATTGGACCGGATTGAATTTATTTGACGCTCTCTATAACAGAATTTGGGGTTAAAGAATGCCTACGGACCAAGTAAATTATAACTTGCGTGCTTGATATTATCGTTGGATTTCACATATGCTGATCTCCAGGCATCATTCTTTTCACGATGCTAGTTCGCCTAGCCGTTTTACCATTAACTTTTCAACAATTACTTTCGTCGCAAAGGACGCAAGCATTGTCTCCCAAAGTAAGTAACAAAATAAATATAAAATGGCAGATTTAGAGTATTCTTTTCTTCCTATTGTGTGTTACTTCCCCAAATCGAATAAATATTCTTGCGATCTTACATTTAGATTCAAGAAATAAGGAGTAAATTTCCCAACGATCAGAATCTGCAAAACCAGATGATTGCTCTTTTATATCAAGAAACTCAAGTAGGTCGAGCGCGTCCTCACTCGCCATATCCCTCCGCCAGGCATTCACGCCCTTCCCCCTCCCCTGCCTTGCCCTTCCGTCTCTCCACACAGGTCAATCCTCTGGCAGGCTGCCTCCCCGCCATCGTCCAGATTCCGGTGTTCATCGCGCTCTACCGATCCTTCCAGAACCTGGCAGCGGTAAGGCACCAGAAGGGCAGGGCAGGGCAGGGCTCCCTCGTGCATCGAATACACGACTAATGTCATGATGTAACTCCGCCTTTGAAATAATGTGCCACAGCAAGACCGTCTGAGCGAGGCCTTTCTGTGGCTGCCCGACTTGGAGGGACCCGTCTACGGCACCAAGTCCTCCGCTTGGTTACTCGGGGTGCGCGAAAGCATTTATGATCATCGGATTCCGTTTTAAGTAATCCTCATCTGTTGATCAGGGATGGGCGAACGGTGTGCCGCCTCTTGGGTGGGAGAACACCATCGCGTTCGCTTCGATTCCTCTCCTGCTGATATTGGCCCAAACCGTTTCTCTTCAAGTCCTGTCCCCGCCCTCTGACGATCCCGCCGTCCAACGTAGTCAGGTAGGGTGCTGCGGGGGGTGGGGGGCAGAGGGGAGACCCTACTCCTCGGGCCGTGCGCCAGAGGAGACACTGACGTCGCCCGCGTACACGTTGCTTTCTCATTTGGAGAACCGACTTCCCTCTTCATACACGAACATGATCACTCATACATTTTGTCTTGCGACTTGAAACTTGTCCCGCAGAGAATACTGAAGTTCTTGCCCTTGATGCTCGGCTACTTCAGTCTCAGCGTGCCCGCCGGACTAGGTGCGGTCCCCCTGGAGGCTGAACTTCACTTTTTGTTGAAATGTACAACACAACGGCCTCCCCACCGTATCGGTGTTGTGGTGCAGTCCGGTGAAAGTATAGTCGGCTGCTTATCGCACTAGCAAACTTCACTGATACGAGAGGGAACCTGTTTCTCTGTTGTCCTGTCCTATCTCACAGGGGTCTATTGGATCACAAATAACGTGCTGTCGACGGTGACCACCGCCGGAATTAAGGAATACTTCAAAAGGAATCCGTCCTCGGTAAGTGGGCCGATACTGTGGGTGTAGGTGTGGCCGGGGTCGCATTCGGCGCGCAGGCCATTATCACACTCACTTTAACAGCCACCGAGTGGTGTCGAACCGAATGCGGAAAACCACCGAGTGGCTGGGGGGGTTGGTGCGCCGCGTTTATTTCTTCGACGGAATGGAAGTAGTTTTGTACGCTTTTGAAGCAGATATTGCACCTGACAGGCGAAATGTAAGCGCCAAGCGCTGAGTATTAGTCTCAACTAGAAGATGCATCACCCCCAACTCTAGTTCGTTCGTTCCTGTGGGGCGATCTATATTCTCGATTAAAGAAACCGAATCAGGAAATTAGGAGAAGAGTCCGAGTACTGATCGATCTTCCAGCTTCTGAGTTCAATAGGACATATTATTTATTTACAATAAACCCAATTTACTGTTAAATATTTATTTTCAATAATATAAGTATGTATGACTGTGCGCAGGTAATTAACGTGGACCTGGACAAGCTTGCGAACAGTCGCAGCGGGGCGTACTCCAATCCGGCTTGGGGCTATACGTAAGCATGTCCCTCGCACATAAATCAAACGACATCCCCTCAATTATGTCAACACTTGTTTACGCACGTCGTGGTTAATCAGATCCCCCACCCAGATGGTGGAGGAGGCTAAACTCAATCTCAAGCCCGCGAGGGCTCCTCGAATCCCAGCGGATTTCGTTTAAATAAATTATACCAGAGTACAACCCTGTGTGGCTTCTTGCCCTCATAACATGAAAACGTCATAACTTTTTTGCTCTAACCCAAAACTAATATGCAAATTGAATACAAAATCTCGGACTATCCTAGAGGCATTGGAATTCCCGAAATCTAGCTACCCTACTCCATGCGGATGAATGTCAATTCTGATTGGACTGCACAAGCGCATCATAAAAAGGGGATGTTAGATATAAATGCGTTGCTGGATGGTTTTTTGATTGTTAAGAATCTCCTAGTAGCCTTCCCCAGTTCCCTTTGATGTACCGCCCGATGTATATTCCAATGATGTAATTAATTTAGAAGCTCGAAATATTTTTTAAGAAGATTCTATGTATTCGTAAATAATACAAGTAATTGTTGAAACAAAGTGGAGTACCACGTTGAAATAAAGGCTACTAGTATTTTTGTTTTCCCACCCCATCATTGGTAAACGCCTCCTCTATGGTGTTCACGAGAATCTAAACCTAGCTCTGTCCAGTTGTATTCAGGGAGGAAAATTCGAGGGAGGTGACAGGTTACCCCAATGCGAAAGAAGTGGGCGGGTACAGGTCCTCATCGCGTGTGGTGGCCAATGCGAACAACGAGGACCACCAGCCACCACCACAGTGGTAGTTACCTAGAGTAGAAATACGTCGATCCTCTCTATGCCGCACTTAGTAGTAATGCAGCAAGTCCTGAGACCGAGAAGTGATTTTCCTCTGCCGCATAAGGAAGACGCTCCTCCTGATCATTGTTTGTGCTAGGCACCATTATGGGACTGCCTCGGTTTAATATGACTTTAATTGTTTGTACATAATCTGGTGAGCATACAAGCTATTATCGCTTTCAACATTTTTCCCTCAACATTTCCGAAAGCGCACCCCCGACGTGTACCGCTGCTACGACGCTAAAAAAATATCGCGATTTCATTGCACAAATTATGCACCAGTGACGCTGCATGTTATTTTACGAGTAACTTAGCTTCGTGACGCAGCATGGGAATAAAGTGAACAGAAAAAGCGCAACTGCAAAATAGGAAAGAATGGAAATAAACGACGAGAAAATCTACTAGCTCGTTGCGAGTCGATTGGTCGCTCATCGAAAGAATCGTCATCAATTAGAAAATTACGTGCGATGTACTTCCATCTTAAGAGCACTTTCACACATCACTCATCATTTACTTTCATTACAAGAAACCCCATTTACAGACCAGGACCACACTTTTGGATGATTTTCAAGGCCGTTGTTCACATAACCAAATTACATTTGGTACGATTACCAATATCGTCTACTGTGTTATACCCCAATAGCAGAGTAAGCACGGCATGCATCTTATATTTCATCTATATCTGGCATGCAATTAGAATTCCCTGGGAGTCGGAGTTCAGACAGACGCATGAACGAGTTTATCACCACTACAATTCACCACTATTATATCGATTAAATTCTCCACAGTCGACTCATGCTTCTTTGGGTAAAGCTTAATAGATGATTCAATTCCTCGAGAGATTTGCGACAATTTCCGAGTCTAGGTGCGTGAGTTGACCGAAATGGTAGATTTAATATATATCGCATTGAGTATCTGTTAACAAATCAGCCTGCTAGACATAACTCCCGAATATCCTCACAATACTCCGCAGCCTTGATTACTGCATCATCATCGATTGTCTGCAGCACCCAACATTAATTGCACCAGTTGTTCTGCGACTGGAATAATACCTCAACGCGCTCGAGTCCAATGAATTTTCCTGATAAATTAAGTCGTCAGATGAATACCGCAACTTGACAGCGTAAAGTGATTCGTTAGAAAAAGCTAGAGCAGTATGACAGTCCAGCTTTGATAGGTCGGACAACCGCAACACAGAGATGCAACCACTTATCGGTCAACCTGTTACATAAGACAATTATTTCTTTTAAGTTTTCCAAGCAGACACGTCCCTCAGCTACCATCTGAATCTTAAAGCATCCGCTAATATTCAGCCTCCATATAGGGACAGCACTTCACCAAGCTCTGTACGTCCTCGTCCTTATCGATACCTATCGAAACAGCTGATATCCAATTCCTGGATCCTCTCAATCTACAAGTAATCCACAAGAGAGCAATTTTCCAGATAGTTTAACTCGATCAGAGATGGTAGGTAAACTAGTGATAGAAGGGTAATTTCCAAAAATGTAGGACGAATGGAATGATTGCAAAGAGCAGAATCAATTTAGGACTCAAATATATTAAGTGATCTAAATAATGGAGAAAATTTCGGATGGAAGTTTCTAAGTTTGGCTGAAACAAAGCGAGCTGGTCATCATCGGATAGAATAGCGATACGAGGAAGATACGATTTTGGAAGTTTGCATTGAAGTTGTACTGGTATTTAAGGGTGCGTTAGGAGAGTCTACTGCGCTCGATTGATAACAACCATGTATCATCAATAATAAGATTGTGGGGAGGATCTTGAAGGTAGAGGAAAATTTATATGCTTCTAAAAATAAAATATTGATACCCCGTCGAAGTTTGGATTTTCCGCAGACGAGAGCCCTCGAGGAATGGTCCGAATGCACTGCGAAAATTGAAAAACAGCACCAAGTAATACTAAACGCCAAATGAAGCGCTCATGATTAGTTAATTTCGATGCAGGTACTGGTGCAGATGAATCAATTCCGTATCAAACCAGTCATCTTTGAATTTCATAGACATTCGATCGTGGATTTTAACTAACTGGAGTCAGAAATTCAGGTTATATTAGTTTATTAGCTTGTAAATGTCAAGGAAAAAAAGATATTTTCAAGATTTTCTAGCTATTAGGAAACCAAACTGAATTAATCCTCGGCTACAAACTTGGTTCAAACGAAGCCCCATTTGCTCCGGATAATTACAAAATGTACGGAACGAGTGCACTATTCTCTTAAATTGAATAATTTGATCGAAGTTGTCAATCATCAGGTCATCTCGAATATTTAACTTTTTGGCGTACACCGTAGACCAGCGTCAACATTTTCAGCATATTTCAATAATTACACTTGCCTTGAGGAATGAACAAATATTGACGAATAAGCATCAATCTAATATCAAACCAAGGGATCAAGGCAAAGTTCCCTAAACTCTTTTCAACTCTACGAGCGGTCGAATTCGATGGTACCGAAATACCTTCGAACGCTTGCATCCTCACCTGACCGCTCCATCAGTATTTCCCGAAGAGATTATTCCTACGATCCCGCCATTGTTTAGTAATAGATTCGGGTTTCTGCACGCACATAACCCCTACGTTCGCTCGAGGTGCTTGTATCAAGCGGTAGGGATGAGGGGAGTTAATATTAATCTTTATGCAACGTAAACGATAATACCCTGGCTCCCTAATGCCCAATTTAAGGCAGACGTAATGTGGTAGTGACAGTCTTGCTCGGGCGGTTGTTACTCACTCTCACCTTCGCTTCCATGTGCTCATCCTTCCCTCCCCCCGCTGCACCTGTGCACCTTCTTCCCTCTTGCATCCAGTGTAAGCGTGTCAATATTGGGGAAATTGCTCACTAACATCTCAAGAGATATACAGTTACCGCCAAGTAAATTCATGGAGGAGTTTCGGCTAGTAACGAGGTCCGTGCAGATCAGGGCACACACAGTTCCGTGACTCGCATGAATTCCCTGGCTGCGTCGGTTAGATTAAAGATATATTCTAATTATCGCTACGCTGATGTCTGTCAATCTTGGGCGGTGCACGGTCTAATGGCCCACATCGGGAGGATTGCGCTGCTCTGATCCGTCGTTCTCGATCTGTGTCTGCAGATAAAAGAGCAGCTCTGCTACGTCAGTCAGGATCTGGTGCAGCTCATGAGGCGGATTCAGAGTCACGGGCTCCACTCCACCCTGTCCGGGGAGGGCGGCGCGGGTATATACGTGCTACCCGACTACCACCGCGTGATGAAGGGCTACGTGGCGACTGACCCGGACGAATATCGACAACTGCAACGGCAACGGATAGCCAGGTCACAGTCCCAGGGGGGAAAGCCATCGTCGCAATCGGATAAGGAGCCGGAGCTGCAGGTAGCGCTTGTGTGAATGTGCATACGTGTGAATGTACAATTGTGTAGTGGGCCGAGTGTACTCCACGTCGGTAAAGGGACTCGGCCCTTGGTACGTAGAGGGCGGGGCAGATACGGTACTCAGTGCTAGTCATGATCAGACTAGTGTCTGTCATTGTCGTTTACGTCATCTGTAAAATTAACTCATTCGTTCTCCGCACGTCTTGTTGAAAGCATGTACGTATGTAGTTATGTATACATACGTACGTACGTATACATGCATGTACGTGGGTGTCAATCTACTTATGCATTTATGTAATAAATCTATATTTATGTATTTTGTATGTTTGTATGTAAGTATGTATGTACAAACTTGTTTGGAAATATTCCGTTTGAATTGGCAAAATGTGCATTCGAGTCCTTAGTCAAACCGACTAGTCTTCAAATTTTCTAAATTATTATATTTGATTTGCGTCAGTGGTTGATGAAGTTCTCAGAGGTTCACTTAGAACCGAAATAGCGGTTGAGTCAGAGTTTAGCGGATGAGACGCAGCTGTTGAGCTCAATTGGACATATTATTTGTTTTAGCTTTTATGTTTGATTTATTTGGTGTGCTGCTCGTTGGTCTTATCCTTATTCTGTACTCAGACTTTGGTCCTGGGCTCGGAGCGCGCTGCTGTTCCAGAACTCCTATTTCGACCGCACGACTCGTCGCTGGGTCTGGACCAAGCAGGAGTGGCTGAGGCGACCTGGCAGGCGCTGGAATCGTTGAGTCAGGTGATGATTATTAGAGTTAGGGAGGCAACAGGTGAGAGGCAAGACTGTAACTGCAATTATTTAAGTAACACCCGACCCCCCCACACCCACCTCCTCGCTCGGCTTCCGTGGATAACATTTACTCGGGCGTCTGCTAGCCGATGTCAACTTATGCCTGTATTCCGTTTCCTGTTTGCGCATAGACCGATATGGGGCTACTCTGTAATAACGTGATATTGACTGGAGGCAACGTGCTCTTCCCGGGGTTCCTTGAGCGGTTTCGCGCGGAGCTCCGAGCCTTCGTGCCGACTCACATCGACCTCAACGTAGGGCCGTCCCTCTCTCCTCTGCACTGTGTGCTTCATCTCTGAGTATGCAGTTGTATCTGTTCAAGCGAATCAGGACAAAGCATCGGCCGAGTCCCTGTTGCCGCTTGTTTGTCGCGTGCGTGAGATCTGCTCTGTCCTCACTGCGGACTGGTCGGTGTTGCAGGTCAGTCTAGTGCCGGACCCCATAACGTACGCTTGGCGAGGAGCAGCAGCCTTCGCGAGGTCCGAGGCGTCGAGTCGCGCCCTTGTGTCCCGGTCACAGTACTTGGAAAACGGACATCACTTCTGTAACCAGAGATTTGCGGAAGATTTGTTGTGGTAGATCAGCCATATTCGTGCTGGTGGGAATGCTGCCTGGTAACTTCAGATCGGGAAATGCCTTCTTTTGTTATGGTGTACACCTGCTTTCCTGTTTCCCTAAAATTATTGAACATTCAGAACTTTTTTTGAAATAACGCAAACTCTCTTCGTAACCTCCTAGATAAGTACCACTAGAACAAGGGGGGTAATAGTACTTGTGAACAAATCGCTTTTTTCTGTTGTCTCACTTTTGAGATAATCACCGAATTGTTGTTCTCGCCTCCTTATGCATCACCTCCTCGTCTTCTAACCAGCGCCCGATGATATTTTGACACCCTGTCCTTAACAACTGAATTACGGTAGTACTCACGAGGAGAAAATCTTACACTTCGTCGCAGTTATTACTTAATAATACGTAAACAAAATGAAGTTGAGCCATGAATCATATATTGTGATTCCTCTTCTTGTGGTGTAGTACTGCTCGCGCTTCGCTCTTTCTTAGCAACACATCCTTTGTTAGTACTAGTGGTACTACCAGCGGTATGCACGCAATAGTACTAGTAGAAGGAGGGAGGATCGTCCTGCCTCTTGTCTCCTACTACTAATAATATTTTAGGTGAATAATTTCCGGGAAAGTAATACTAGTAGGTACACTGTTCCTCTTGTTTGGCGATGTGTGGTGGTGGTTCTCACATTTGCACTACTAATCGCCGCAAGAAGAAGAAAGGCCTGCAGCCAGTTTCCTTCCATTTTGGTGTTTTTGTTGCTTTTCTCGTGTCCTTCTCGCTGGCAGTGTTGGCAGGTTACTTACTTGTGACGAAAACTTACTAGTTCAATGATACCGCTGACCTAGCTATAAAAGCGTCGCTGCCAACACTACAGTGCGATTCGAAATACTATTTGAGTGGTAGCTATGCGCCAATGCTCCTCGGCTGAGAGTGACCACACAATTGGCTTAGTTACCCGTACACCATCCTGGATGTGGTTGTAGAGAACTAATATAAAATGTCAAATTAATATTTAAGAGAAAGCGCAGTTTTCGTCACGGCGGAACTCGGCGCACAGCATTTCGCCGTCTTTTGAATATCGGCTTTACAAACAGCTCAACGAGAACACAATCTTACTTCTTTAAGTGCCCACGCTCACAAGGCGATCAGAAGTTAAACGGCTATTTCTGTTCTTGGACTGTATCTTTCCCAAAAATTTTGTTCGCGGCTCCTTTTGGTAATTGAATGGCTGCGGTAACTACTTTAGTAGGCACATTTGCAGCGATCGTTGCTGCTTTGTAAGGAATCGCTGCCGTCATGTGTCCAACTTTACCTGCCCAATTACCAGCTCCTACAGCAGCGGCACCGACCCCAGCCGCTGCAGCCCCCACGCCCATCCCGATACCCGCTCCGACCGCACCGACAGTTGTGACAGGGTTCAAAGATGACAAGCTGCCTCCATCTGTCTCCTCGTATATCGCGATGGGACGAAGGGTGGACTGCCCCCGAATCGTCTTCCACTGCTTCTTCAATAATTTAAGTTTATTGTCCAGAGCCTTCTCCAGCTCCTCCGTGAACTCTTTGTGTCTCTCCAGCACTTCCTCGAGCTGTGCCGCACTCACCGGCTCCTCTAAGCTCCTATATCCGTTCAAAAGGAGTTTCGTAGCTTCTCTTAATGCTGCTGACTGTCGCTCTAAATCATCCATTTTTTCTTTGCATTTCATAGCAGAAACGTCTGCGGCGGAATTCATAATTTCTTGCAAATTGGCCTGAGCGTTCACTATCATTCGCTTCGTCACTTTATGACCGCTGTTAGAGTTGCCGCCATTCTCCGGTGATAAAATTTCCCTAGTTAGCTTGATCCGTTTCAATGCCTCATTAAAAGAATTCTTCATTTCAGCAGAGAAGAAATCTTTAACAAATTCTTCCACCGCCTCAAGCGTCACACGCAAATCCTCCTTAGCGTTTTCGTTCGTCCTAACATTGATTCCCTCTAACGTATTTGCCAGTGCGTTCATTCGAATTCCATAGCTGGAGAACCTTTTTCCGTCCTCGTTTATTAATTCGCTAGTAAAACTAATCATAGAAATTTGGAGTATGAATATAGCTCCAATTACTCGAATATGAACGTCTAATAATTTCTTCTCGTATTCAAGACCAGTCCTTTTCGACTTGATACATGACACGCAACATCCTAATATTTTTGGGGGTAATAATAGTGCTTGATAATCCTTTATCGTTTCGGATAATTTGCGAACTAAATCGACGGGTAGATTTTCAAAACACGAATTTCCTAAGCCTTCGAATTCCTTCAATTTTTGACAAAGAAGAGAACCATTCTGAAGCAGTTCAGAGTGTCTATTATCAAAATTAGAGGATTCAAAAAGCAATTGATCTTCGTATAATTGAGATGTCTGGTAAACATAAAGTAATATTATTTAAATTTGATCCAATAAGACTACATTACCAGGTCATGAAATGTATTCGTCATGACTGTCGCCTCGTGCCAAACACAATATTCTATTCGACTAATTCCATGATTCTT
>VKHC01000201.1:0-15532 GCA_015143735.1 Synura sp. LO234KE | reverse complement strand
AGCAGCTGGTACAGAGCAGCGAACATCTCGAAGAAATCCGTCGCGATCTCCACGTCTTCTTCTAGGATGATAACACGTTGGATGGTCGGAGGAGTAGGCTCGGTAGGGAGGCCCTTATCAAATGTCTATAATCATCAGAGGTTGAGAGAAAGATGAGGTCAGAGGAGAGTATGGGCGAAAGAGCACATAACGCAAGGATCGGAAGACGTAAGGTTTTGGATACGTCCGAGCATGAGAGCGCATATGATGACTCGCACTCGTATAAGTAGAGCTTGGCGGCAGACTCTGATGGTATATGACGACAGGGATGGAGGATAGTTCCCTCTACGTGCAGTCTACGTGTAGATGTGAAATGAGGGGGTTCACGTCTTCTTTCTCACTACGAGTAGAAATACCTGCTGCAGTGCCCATTTGAAGTGCCGACAAAGGCGGAAGTAACCGTTTTCAGCAGGCTCATGGGCGAATGGATGATGTATATGTTGAAAGATCTGTCCCGGAGCTACGCGGCTAAACCGCTCCCGCGCCGATCGTACCACCTGCCGTGACATGGTCCGTAAACAAACGGCGACAATTTCAGAAACATCACTAATTATTGGCAAAAAGCGTGGAATAAAGGTGTTATAGATAATCTACTTTTAAACGCTACATAATAAGCAGGGAGTTACATCCAGCTCAGGTTGAAGTGATAACGAAGTCCAACAATCCGAGGTATTGTAATATAGTGCAATTCGTTACCGCAGCGATCTCATTTGATTCCCCGTCCTCTGATATGACCACGGGTACGGCATTCCTGAAGGGCAAAACGACCAAAGAGGAAAACCAACAAGATCAATTGTAACAGTTAGAACTCTAAAATCAGTATAGTAACTTCCTGGCACGACCAGCCTTAAGCCATCATCTACAAATGAGCACCTGGGGTGATATTTCAAAACTGCATTTAAGGTACGCTCTAAATATCCGTGGCGGTTGGAACATATGATTAGCAAAACTGTTTCATTGCCGAGATTAGATGGAGAGGAAGCCACCTTCAGAATGTTTAGAAAAAGAAGAAACAAGATATATTAATTGTCAATAAAATGAATTTACCAATCCTTCATACTAGCAACCTTTGGAGATTCGGAAGCATTCCCCTTTTCACGAACTCTTATATATCTTACAGAGGGAACAATCGCTTGCTTTTCTGGAATCTGTATATGCTCTGCATTCGTCTCCACATGAATCATGTCCTGCTTACTTCCCAATTTCAGTAAATACTTAGCGCTCGACCATGAGTGATCCTCATTTGCGAAGATATCATGATTTCCTACAGGATTCATACTTTCGGTGCCTGTCGCGAAAATAGCGCTGGTTTTTACCAAATTTTCCATCCCTAGGTGAATATGGGAAAAAGATATAATTCACAATTACTTCTGTTGGAATTTAACCTTCTTCGATATTTCTTCTAATATCCATACTACTTATTTCCGTTCGGTTCGTAATTTCCTGTAAAACATTAAGATATTGATCTTTTTTTGTATTGTTACGAAAAAAATTAATTGGTAGAGTTACCCAATACAAGAATAGAACTGTTAAGAAAAATAAAAAAATTAAAGTGAACGACCCAATCATCCATTTATTCAGATTTATTCTGTGCCGACGCATAATAATGGACAGATATTAGTTGCTAACTGAGCAACTTCTAATCAAAATATCATATTTTTATTCATGTTAACCCGTGGCTTGCTACGTCCTTGCACCTGTATCATTTCGTTTTAATTGAATTCTACTGGTAAAATCGATTCATTAATATCGAAACAATTTAGTACTCAGTTGACTATAGGAACTATTCTTGTAGACCAATTTAATATAACTAGTTAAGTCAATCATCGTGAAATTGTTTATGTTTCCCTCCCAACTCCACCATTATCCAACTTAGGTATTGTTGTTCTGTCATTGAACTTCGAGGACTACAGACAGCAAAATCGTGAAGATATGGCTATAGTTCAATGTTCAACGTAAAAAACGTAAGTTAAAGGCATTATTGGCTTCTCACAACATGGTAAAGGTTGCCGAAAAGAGTGTCGCAGAGAGAGAACAATTGGAGATTTCTTCGGCTTCTGATGCAGAATCTTCTCTCGGTAATGTATTCGCAAGCATGTTTTCAGTTTCGGGGCGCTTACCTACGTTGTTTGACTTAGTTTCGTCGACGGTGGGAATGAATATATCTGGAATGGTGAACCCTTCCCCCTACAGAATATCATTTTGTGAAAATAGAAGTGAACTAGCTCCTACTACTGGAACTAATGTTCAATCTCCAAAACTGCAAAATTTATGCACACTTAAACAATCAACGAGCTGCGTCCATGTCAGCTTTTCGGCGCTTCGGGTAAACTGATAAACTGTTAAAAAGATTAACATTCACATTTTTTAAAACCAGGAATTTGTTGTGGTAACCGAGCTCACAGTCTTCAAGCTTTTCAGTGCATTTGGCGTTGTTACTAAAGTAGCACTGCACACAAAGCCAGCCATAAAGGTAACGACTGAAATCCATGGCATTCAACGAAATATAACTTCCAATCTTATTATGGGATGGGAATTCTTCGCAGAATTGTACGGGTTATGGTTTCGTATATTTTCAACAGTCTCGTTCCGGATATCACGCAGCCCTCCGAGCCACGAAATCGTTGGCTAGAGTTTACATAGATTTCGTATTATTCACTAGCAATCTACTTCTTTTTGACGAGAGCTTCTCATTGGTCATAGATGGTAAGAATTCATCTCTTTTGCGTCATATCTGGTCTCATCATCATATTTTGTATATTCGTTTTCTCTGTTCAACTGGAAATATGTGAGTAGGAGTCCCTCATGATATCAGCACAGAGTATTACAAGCCTGTGCTAGTATACTTGAGGTCGGAATCAGGTGTGGACGCTGAGGAGGACGAGAGGTTGCATTCTTTCGATGATTATCCAGAGTCGCTAGAAATATGACCACGTAGATTCGGACCAGAGAAGCATTGAATAACTCTGCGAACTGTCCAATCGGTTGAAGTATTTCGGGCCTTTGACTATCCTCAGGATACTCTGTTTTTGTTTTCCCGACATTTTTGTTTTTTCGATTTACTCCTATGTTATGTTCTCATTTATTACGATTCTTCCATCTTATGATTGGAATCTTTGTTTAAAGAATAATAATCTAAATTCTTGGTTTTAGCTAGACCTGTGTTAAGCTCCCGGAAATCATTCAATATTCATTTCCGGAAAATCGTCCATCTTAATTATCAATTTCCCCGTAAATCGTATAGTTAATTTAAGCGCAGTGTAAGGACTGAAAAGAGAAGACGGAGGACCAAAATGAGAGGACACCCCGCATCACTACCTAAACTAGCTACTCTCCAGCAACCAACTGGCAAGTCCCGTGACCGAGTGAATGCACTCGGAGTGTCTACTTAGTTACCGACTATGTCCCCCGCCCGCTCCTGCCGGCAGTGGAGGAGACAGAGGCTAGAGAGGCCGCCGATCACTATAGAAACCGGGCAACCGATAATGAACCGACCGCTGTGCTGCGAACAAATGGTCTATATATACCGGCAAAAGCCGGGGTCTCGGCGCGACCGCGAGCGGCGGCGGCGACGAGGTGCACGGACAAGGCTACTCCAGGATGGAGCAGAAGGGGGCGCGCAAGTCTGGGAAAGAGGCAACTGGGTCATCTGATGGGACAATCCGGAGCAACCCATAGCAGCTAATCGGTCAGCAGCAGCATTGCCGAGGGCCTAAGGGGTCGTCGCGGTCGAGTGGGCCTTGGTTCAGCCAATGGGGAGATTATCTGAGCGCTTAACCAAGGCGAGTTCCCGGCGGATGCGCTGGATAAGGTCCTTGTTTTAGCGACTGGGTTACACAAATAAACAAATGCAGATCTCGCTGTCGGTCAGGATGTTGAAACTGCGGCAAGAGGTGGAGCCGGGAGGTCTGAAAGTGAGAATCCATTGTAAGGCATGGTAGAAGGCGTTGAGCTCACCCGTGTTGCTGGTGGACTATAAGGCGCCCACCTACGCCCTGTTGGTTGGGTCCGCAACGATGGGACCCCATAGATCCACAATTGAGTAGGCAGAGTGGTAACAATTGTGTTTCCGCACCCCGCGGTGCCTAGCGCCTTGGACGCCGAGCCGTCAGTAAACAGGGTAGAAGTGGGAAATAGGAGAGGGGCTGGCCCAAGGTCACCAACGACTGGACGAATTTTTTTTCTGCCTTCTATTGCGTTTTAAATCGCTTGACATCGTTAGGTACGCCAAAAGTCTGGAGCTGCGCTTCCTTTCAGGAATTGTAGACCCCTGGTACGTGCCCTAGCCGAGCGCCGTAGAACAGCTTAGATTCCGATGCCACCCGGGGATGATCGGGCTTCAATTTGCGCTAAAAGTACTGAAGTAGGCCGGGGTCAGAGGAGGGGAGGAGAGCGTCCGCTGCTTCTAAATACTTCGCTTGTTTCGACTAAATGTGGTCAGAACAGCGTCGATGGCAGCCGAGGAATCCGTGGTGATTAAGGCCGAGGAGAGGCGGTCAAGTTGGGTGATGCTCCAGCCACCGAGGCAAATCCGGTGACCCTCAGGGGAGCGAACTAAATCCAAGACACGAGGGATCAAACTTAGTTCAAGGTCAGAGTCCAGGGAGTACTGCACCAAAAAACCGCATCCGAGGCCTGTCGTCGTTGAACAAGCAGAGAGGATGAGGGCACAAGCGAAACACGTGGTCGTACGTGTTCTCCGAAGTGCGGTCAGCGGAGCAACACTGCGTACACGTCAGGAGTTGGGCCCTGCTCTCCTTGGTGCGGGCACCCTTGCGCTGATTGTACCCGATAGTTCAGTGACGTTCGTGAAGAAGTTTCTCGTAAAGACTACGAGTGCTTGAGAAAGTGAGGCGAGGTTGAGCACTCTAGAGGCGTATTAGAAGGTGGTGTCTTCCCAAATGGGTGAATCAGCTCGAAGTGCTCGGCTTGAAGAAGACGAGACGCCTGTGTTCGGGATTCGAGAGGAACCAGGAGAGGGGTGCCCGTGAAGAGGTCTCGCCAAGTCCATGTGTCTCGGAGAAGTCCAACTGGGAGAGAGTGCGAAAGGAATGGGAATGAGATGTAAGAGTAACTTCGGAGAGGGAGGGGACCACCGTTGCATCTATACTGAGTTGGGGTGGAGAGATGCCGGTGACCGCGTGTAGAACTGGGTGAGATACACGCTGGGGCACTAGCTAGGCTGGGAGAATAGTTTTGGGTGAAGAGACGTAATCATATCCAGTGAAAGGCGAGGAGTGAAGATGCGCCAGATACACACAGAAGATTGGTGGTCCGTGGCGTCATGGTCTAAGAGAGCCCGAAGGATACCCGTGAGAAGAACGGCCTGGTTGGATGGTCGGGATAGAGATTTCTCCACCGACCGCTTCGTGACAGATCTCCGTTGTCCATGAGAAATGGTCCTCAGTGTTGCAAGCTGGTCCCGCTCCGGTCCGGAAAATCTTTCAGCTCGTAAAACAGGGATCGGATCAAGGAGCAATTTCAGAGGAGACGTTATAGTTGCCAGGGTGTCGTGCCCCTTCACGTTTTCTTCATGTGTGGCCTGCTGCTCCTCCCGCTCGGGGGGCAAGCTTTCAACGCTCTGTTTCTCTAAAACGCTTCGGGTTTCAGTCCACTTCACGGTCTCTCCAAGAGAGGCGTGTGCGCGAAACTCCGGTGAAGGCAGTAGAGAAAACGAAGCAAAGCACTAATTTTGTGGAAGGAATGAAGGGGAGGGAGGGTGAGAAATGGACCCCGTAGAGAGCCAGGCTTCCTCCACCTCCAAAATACAGCCCATACGGGGTTAATTACCTTTTCCCATGGATCTATCTCCCCTATAGTTGTGAAAAGACTTTCAATTCTCTCTATTTTCGGGGGAGTGAAGTAGACCAGTAACTCCCGGTAGTACTTCTCTGGATCTAGAGTGATTTCTTGAAGACTTGATTTCCAAGTCGCTTCGAGGGACGAGGTCGTCTGGAAGATAAGCGGTAAGCGTGTTGCCTTATGGCAATGAAAAGAGCACCAGAACAAACTCGGACCTCCACGCTAGTCTGGACGTCTTGATGGTCACGCTGTGTCACCTCAACCCGAAAGAGGAAGTTACAGTGCCAGCATCTTTAACGTCAAAGACTTCGTCAGGTGTATGTTGTTGGCCGTCGAATTGTCGGGAGAAGCCAAGTGGGGCCAATTCTTGGATCCGAAAAAGATTAAGGAGTTTTTCCAGAAGATTAATGATCCCTGAGCCCCATAGCGTAGTCTGGCTGAAAATTTCTGGCGATATATGCAAAATGAAGAAAATATTGCTGTTCAGCTGTTTTAAGGCCATTTTTAGATGAGAACTCCAGACGTTGGATTTTTGACGCTGTAAATAGTTCTTCTGGTAGTTGAATAAAGCGCGAGTGAGTTGCTCCAAGACGAGCGGTGGTGCGCAGTCAGCAGTGTCAGCAGCACTAAAATATTGGAATTGATCGAAGCCAGGATTTCCCCCAAGATTGGAATTAGAATTCACACCGGCGGTAGGTTCATGGTATTTCGAAATCGCGCTAGTGTGTTGAGAAGTGGAGCGCACTCGCCAGGTGGATATCCCGACGAAAAATAGTTGATCTTCACCTCACCAACAAAAAATGTCCATTCCTCAAAACTTCCCCGTCCGAACACTCCGACTCAGGGTCCGGAAACCTATCCCAGAAAATAGTACACTGGATACCAGACATAACAGGATGCGAGGCAGGTTTGAGCTGAAATCTGATATTAGATGATGGTTAGAGATTCCAAATTAATTTACCTTTAAGATGTTTCGGCTGGAGCGAGATACGAAGTTGGTCAAAATGTTTCCCCTAACCCTCCCTTTTGTAGTAATGTTTACAGCATAGTATTGTGCAAAGAAATATTGAATTAGGTGAGAACAGTATTAGTCATTAACGATGGCGGTCAGACGTAGAAAGGCAGCCAGCCGAACCACCCGGGTCATATACTCTGACCAAATTAACGCACTCTGCTGTACCCCCATGTCTGTCGAGAGGAACAGATTCCACTCCCTGGTCGCTAGAACCAATTCACCAAGAGTACTCGGTTCGTGCGAGTCTACTACTTTCGTCGCTGCACTTGGTTGCTTTGCAGATCGATCACCGCTCAAGCGTTCCTGAAGTGTAGTCTGAGGCTCCTGCTGCCCGATGTCTAAGTCGCGCACTGCCAGCCTATCCCAACTGTAGGACATCATTTGATTATGGCCCTTCTCAGGCACTTAACCTGCTCCACTTACTTACTCGATCCCACTAGTTGTACTCCGGCAGTACTCTCCACCGAAGTGACATATTATGCTGGGGCTCTCTGCCTCACACCAGCGCAGACAAGACGATTTTTCTAACAAGCTCTGACGCGTCAAACTCCTCTTGACGTGTGTTGGTCGTCTGAGCGTCAGACACCCTCCAAAAATGTCATCAAGGGTGTCCCGCTGACCGGCGATTCTTGGAGCTGCGCCGCCCCACAGCAAGCTTCGAAAGGCTCTCTCTCCGTGCAACATTTTCCCCGACTGTTCACCACGGGGAAAAAACTACACGCCTTCCAACCCGTGTCGTGGTCTGGAACGCTTCCGCAGCGTTGCCCTCGGGAGCTCTAACCCCTCCTTGGGCTGTCGTGACCGAGCGATCTCATCGCAGGCCCTGTTATTTGCGCACCTTTCAATGACCACTTTGCACACTGGTAGCAGGTCTGTTACGTGTGCTTACCCCCGGCATATCTGCCCTGAGCAACTTAACCCTAGTAGGAAAATCCCTCCCACACTGGCGCGCTGACTCCTGCGCCTCGTCCTCCCGCTATACGAATACCGAGACAATGACCTCTCTCTTGACGTCTTGGACGGCAGAACGCGCTGAGAAAGTTGATCATCACCCTTGCCATCAAAAAATGGCCTTTCCTCAAAGTCTTCCCCGTCTGGACACTCGGAATCGTGCACTTCCACAGTAGCGCAGTGCGATCGAGCGGAAAGTAATCGCTTATTTAGGTGATAGATCTCACCATTATACGCTTTCTGCAAGTCAAGATCTGCTACAAGAAGCATTCAAACAGATCTGGTTACGCCTACCTCGCGGCACGCGATGTCGTGACAGGCTAACGAATTCGTCGCCGCGACAGGTCTTTCTCAATAGTATTGCGACTTCCAACCATGGAATCATTTTGATAAAATCATCCGCGTGATGCTTACGCTCAACCAGCGCTCGCGACTTTCAGTCTACCGCTTCTCTATCGACCGTAGAGAAGCGATAAAGGCAATTCAAAGCATATTCTAACTCCTTATCTTCGGCAGCTCGTCAGCGCACCCCGCTCCGTTGCCTTTATATCCTCCCATGACTAAAGCGAATTAAGAATACCTCCCTCTCGTGTGACTGTTTCGTCCGCCTAAAACGAACTAGAAACCAACAGTAGCATAGTAGGTAAAGTAGAGAGAGAAGTGTACCGAGTTAGGCAGCGATACACCACCTACTGAGCAGTCGACTCATACGGTAGAGATATATAGTAGAAGTGTAGCGCACAGTTACCTGCAAAGAAATAGCATATAGGTACCTAATGCAGCACCTCTGCTGCAACACACAGAGGTCCTGCAGTTGATGTCTCTCGGACATTTGCAACATGCTCCGGGAGGCCCGCCGGAAGCAGGCCAAATATGTTGAAGCTGCGGAAAACTATATCTTTCTGCGGACCCGGCTACATTGCAAGTCCCCCAAGTTTTGCTCCCCGTCCGATCAAAGAACCTAAGATGTTTTACGGATTCCGACTCGGTCTCGTCCCAGAAGTGTACACACCTCCTGGAAAGACGCGAAGCCGCGCACCATAGGGATTCGGAGCGATTTCAAAAGATTTGAATCGCTGCGAAAGGCCAAAGAATAAACTGCTCACGCTGGGTCAACCACTGCTTACTTCACTCGATGTGGTTCACTATACCGACGGGTCTCTGCATCTCTCGCCTCTGCTGGGGCAGCAGGGTAGGGTGGGGGTATATGCACAACCTAGTGACCTATAGTTAACTACTTGTAGGAACCAGTCGGCACGGTTCCTGACCCCGACTGCTGGGTGGGTGCCTCTCGTCCCACTAACAACACGTCTTTTGGCGGAGAATTTTATCGAGTCTCACTACAACAAGCCCATCATTCAGTAACGGCATCATCAGCTGTTCATCTCCTGATTAAACGTACATAAGGGCGCCTCCATCCCGGAAGCCATCGGAAATGCGATGGCGGACCGACTCACTCTCGGATTCCTCCAGTACCCACCCCTGTACAGTCCCGGCTGGGTACCGTCCTCGTCAACCACGCTCTTCAGGACCTTCTGCCCGTCTTTGACGTCCATAATGTCGACTCCTCCCGAGCTCCTCTCGGGCTCCTCGTCGACCTCCTCCGGTTTAGCAATTATCGGCAGCTCAACTTATTATTCTGTATAGGTTAGCTATTGTGTGTTATGAACGTCATGCCCTCGACTCTGCTTTCTTTCTTCATGGCACTGGGGACTTTATTGGGGACTACGTTTCTTTTCCGAGTGTATCCACTCGGAGCTCCCCACTCGGTCACGGAACTTGCCAGTTGGGTATGGAGAGTAGTTTAGTCGTTGAGGGGTGCGGCTGTGCTTTACTTGGAGTTATTACTATGACTACTACACTCAATGTAATTCACGAAAAGGTTTTCGAGAAATGCTCGGAATATTCAAGATGACATCAAACGCTAAGAGCAAGGTAAAAAAAGCTAAAAACGTCACCATGACTTGTACCGCGTTGACACCTTCAAATACCTGGAAATCCAAACACTCCAATGCAAACGGGGTGCGGACGATAGTGTTCCCTGTCTCTCGTCAAGGTCGACCAGCCACGGTGCTATCTCAAGGAGACATCTAAGTTGTTGCTAGCAGAAAAGAATGAGGTGCTGGGAGACGGAGTCAACTGTCTTCTTCATGTCCCACAAGCACCCGTAGACAGAGAGTCCTGGAGATGGAAATTCACCGTGTCCTTACCGCACTTTGGGAGATATTCACATTGGTAAAGAGGGAGCAGGCATGCTTCTGGAGGGTCGTAGTAGTTTGCTTGACAAGAATGAGTCCTGTTCACAACTTAAGAAGTATTATGGGTATCGTATCTTGGGCACAAACCACTTCCACTTCATAACGTCTGGAGTGTGGTGCTGAGTTCATACAATAACGAGGCAGTTGTAAGCTTCGGAGACTATGGCGGAAGACGCACGCGGTCACGGCGAGGAGACTTCCGGAGCGCTTGCCATAGAACCTCCAGGGTATCGGGACCAGTTCGGCGGAAGTAGGCGAAAAAACAATGAGCTATGTCACCCTAAGTCAGGGTACCGTCGTCGAGAGTTGGTGGAGACGGGGTAGGCTTGGACTGGAAGTGGTGTTTGAACATATCAATCACTTACTGATGCAGCTCCTCCGGAGTCCAAGGGGTGTAGTCAGCATCGCCGAAACTGAATTGTTGCAGTGGCGGGGCAGCAGAGCGCTCGTTGAGAAAGGGCTGCATCCCTCCGCGGACATCAGCGACAAGAATTTTTCTTTTTCTAACGCGTTTCAATATGTATACCCGAGTTGAGCCGTTACGCTTCCGGGCATACAAGTTCGCACGCACGCGTTTAAACTTAGTCAGAGCTGCCAAACGAAGACTTTTGAATATTGAAGACATCCTGGGTTCGTTACTCCTAGGGGTTGAGTCCGGTGCCCCAGACTTCTGGAGCGCCGCTGTAAGTTGCCATCACTGGATGGTGATCGGCCATTTCTAGCCAAACCTCTGCCAAGAAACCTTTGTCATATTGCAAAAGGGTCAGGGAGGGGCTGGTATGGAAGGTGGGGTCGATCTCAGTCCCGCTGTGGAGGTCGAAGGACATATCGTGCTTATGAACGCTGCTGGATCTGCAGGGATATCGGGGTAGTGCGAGCAATATCTAATGGCGTGGGCTCAGTCCCGAAGGGGCTCCGAATAACCTTCCCCTTCCGGGCGCCCGTCCCAACAGCAACTAAAGTCGCCCACACACAGAAAGGGATTACCCGGAGTCACCATATGTCGGTGCATATAATCGACTTGGTGGACTTAAGATACGAAGTGAGTCGATGGAAAAGGACCCGCCAATGCGTCTATCCATGTCCTCTGGCATGATTCTAGTAAGCGGGGACGAAAAAGCCCAATAGGTAGCTAAAATTTGAAGACGAGCGTGGGATGTGGCCACCATAACTTCGTCCTCTATACACAGAGACCAGATGGGTCGGCATTGAAATTGACCAGCATCAGTGGATAAAAGACCACGGTATAGTGGTGCCGACTATAGTCGTGCAATCGAACGTCCACCACTGAAACCCCAGCTATAGCTGGAGAAGCTTTGGGTGGACGAGCTATAACTGGATATCCAATTCTAAATACCCAGCTATAGTCGGTGGGCTACAGCTGGTTGGGTTTTGGATGAACCAGCTACAGCTAGTGACCAATGATTTAAGGGGTCAAAAATGAAGGTCCTGGACATTTTGTGGTGAACTTTGGTGGTGGACTCCACATGGATAGAATTTGGTAGGATCGCCTACAGCTGGTGGCGACACTTATTGAGTACGTTGAATAAATTTTGGTACCTAAGACCAACTGTGCATGGTGCGCTTTGGCGGTAGACTGTACAAGGTCAAGACTTTGATGGAAATATAACGTCTTTGATAAGAGTGTCCGATATCGTGAACTTATTGTAAATGATAAATGACAATAACGAAAAACTGAATATTTGATAAGAAAGTTCCTTTCTTACCTAAAGAGCAGAGAATTAAAGTTCTTGAATTGCTGGTAGTGCTCAGCAACTTCTTTGCGAACTTGCTTATTTCTTCTTAGGTAATTCATAAAATTTACCTCATTAACAGGACAATTGAAAAGAATTTCAATCATAAACGGAAGATATCTAAAGAGAACGAGAAAAAAATTCGACTGGAATAGGAAAATACAAGAACTTTGCCTGTCCCACGAAGTCGGCGATCAAGATATTTGACATCTACAAGTTGAGGTATTCAATGATATCTCGACATGTAGCACTACATGTTTTCTTGATGGCATGTTGCCTCAAATCTTGATTGAATCGGTACCGGCGGTGGAGTTTTTTGGAGACGGCACTCGGAGTGGGAGACCCAGCAAATTGCACCGGGCCTGAGTTCGGCTCGGGTTTCACGGAAGTAATGGCCGGCGTCGTGTTTAGGAACACGAGCGTCGATACGAACTAGTCAATCGACACTCCTGGTGGCAGAGTACATGAGGAAGGCCAGGAGTTCTGCATATTTAAACCCGTGAAGTCAGCTGAGGACGTTGACGCAAACAACCCAGAAATTATTCTCCACTCCCGGGTTCCCGTGTTGGGTGTGTGAGCTCAAAAGCGTCCAATTCGCATGGAGAAAGTCCCAATTGGCAGAGGACCCAATCTTTGCAAGTACTAGCTAACAACGAGATCTTTGGCAATCGTATGCTCGTCTTAGAAAATATACAGAAGAATTACCGCTAACCTAAATTGCTGGTAGGTTAGGGTTAGTGAGTGTTGCGGGTGCCCTGGTTCGAATCAGCTGAAATTCTGACACGTAGCTATCTAACGCAGGAGTTGCCCTTCAACCAGCACGAGAATATGGTTTGGAACAGATACAGGGCTCCAAGTAAAGTCACTAGATTTGCGGAAGGGGGGCTATATTGCCTGCCACACTTAACTTCCTATGTCGGTTACATTCGGTCTACCTACTTAGTAATAGTTAATAGCTCAAATTAGATAGATGGTATATATCTGAGCATTAAAGTGTGGATTAAAATTTTGTCAGGGTAAATAGGAGCGATGTCATGTCGACGTGCAAATACCATTAAGTGTAAATCGTCTACACATAAAGAGGCGGAAACAGTATATAGGTTAAAATACTGGAGAGTTTGGCATTCCCACAGAATTCAATTAACTATTAGCTTCTTAGTTATGAACAGGGGCAACATCTCCTTCATAAGGAAGAAGTACTTCGTCAATAACATGAATAACCCCATTGTCTGCTGCAATGCTCATGGCTGTTACTTTAGCAGGATTTTCTTGTCCCCCCCAAATGAATGACTCGGTGGTATCCACAGTTACTTTAACAGATATCTCCTTTGGGAAACCATTCTCAACAAGAAGTGTTTCATATGACCTACCATTGCGATTCGGTCTCTGAACTCCTTGTACAACATGAAATAATAGAATTTTCTTCAACTTTGGAATATCCTTTAATAGGCCTGACATCACATGCATAAGACTACTAATCTTGTCCATATAAGAAGATTTATACCTTCAACGGTTCCCTTTGGAAGCTTGGCAAACGCCTCATCAGTTGGGGCGAAGACAGAAAAGGATCCACCCGAAAGAGTATCTGCCAAACCAGCCGCAGTTACCGCAGCCACCAACGTTTTAAAAGTTCCAGCTTGGACGGCAGTTTGAACGATGTTTGCCATTGAGAGCGAAGTAGCCTTTCAATAATATTTTACGAGCTCTCAGTTACATCAATTCTTCGTACATAACGAAAATCAATTCCTTACCTTTCTTACTACAAATCTTGATGGAACGAATGCATTCGCCACAACCAAAAAAGTCAAGCCGATTATCAGGTGAGAAGCAAACATCTATTATTTATGCAAGATATTATAAGAATGTTTACCAAAGTCAACTGCAAGCGACACTTCAACGAATTCCGTCGACGAAGTGCGAAGGATGCTTGTTGATGTTGATGAAACGCTTCCGATTAACATTAGGCGATTCAACCCGAATTAAGGTTACATCAATTGAAAGAGGGGAATGTTACCGTAGGTTAGTTGATTATGCAATATTGCAATAAGAAAACTTGATTATGATAATTAGCATCTTAGTTGATTTATTGCGTATAATTTCATGAGTAAATAACCTGTGCGCCGGTGTATCATTGAGGTATTCTATAAAATACTGAAGTACCGGTTATTTACGTCTTAAAAATTCTGCACAACAAGTCAACTTAAGATGTTGCTTAAAACCCGGTAATGTTATTCAGCTTAGCTGATCAATCACGTGTTGTGGATTGTCAATATTGGTGAACTGAGACGCCATATGTTATTACGTTGAATGTGTTTATGCTGCTTTGAAGCGGGTAGCTTCATCGAATTAAAAATATCTTTGTAGATGTTCCTGAACTAGTTTTTTTTTCTGTTTTTTTCTAGTTTTGTCCGCTGGAATACTTTTGAGTGGAAACGCACACTTTCCGATTATCATTTTAAGATCGTCGGGAAGTTTCTTCTATATATACTGTATTGTGTAAACCATCAACTTAACTAATTCAACTATGTAATCCTTTTATAGATTTTCTGATAATGCTGTTAAGGTATCGCGAAAAGTCAGGTAAAAAAATAGAATGAGTAATCGTAATACGACAATATTCTTATCATTCAAAGCCAGAGTTGTTTGAATTTGGGTACGATCGCCTATTTATTTATGGAGATATATATTTCATCCTATCGTTTAAGCTGCGTATTACCCAGCCATAGAAGCTCTCTCGGGATGCATGCAGAAACGCGATCTCCGCGGAAAATTCAAGAGCTCGTAATTAATTACGCCGTATTGATTAAAATAAAATGTGTCAGAAGGAGAGAATCATCGTCAACATGTACCAACAACAGTGTTTCCAACCTCCCACGAAGTCAAGAATGCATTGGCAGTAGTCCCGTGACCGAGGGCGTAGAAAGAAAGAGCGCAAACCCGTCCGACGAGCTCATAAAATGAGTCTAACAAATCAGCCGTAACGCTGAAAATGACTTAAGAGGAAAATTATGGTGCTAACGCAGACGACAGGAGGCACTCGTCCTCATTTTTGGTGGTTGTTTACTCTTAACTGTACCGCAACTCAGTCTAAACAATCGTCCGCACCAACAGTAACCACGTTATTCTCCCATACTACCACTACGTCACAGAGTCAATAAGTATCTAGCTACTAGTACTGATGATGAAAATTTTAGCGGTGGAGGATGTTGCAGCAAGTGGTTCACCACCTGCTTTCGTTGAGCTGGTGACTGGCGTTTCATGAATAGTACGCGGTGCACAAGGTGTCCTCTCCTCGTTCTTATACCAATATAAATAAGTACATCAAGTAGCAAATTTTATAAATTAAGTTGCATGAACAATTGAATTCCGTCGTCTTTGTAGTACCAAGCCGCCAACTCGTACAAGAGTTTTATTTGCAACCACGTTAGAATCTTCTCTCTGAAGCACATAGGAAGCGTGGATAGTGGGAAAATACAGCAACCAGAAGAGGTAACTTAATACTGGCGATGCGATACGTGCAAGGAGTGTTGAGAACGCTGTTAGTACCGCCATTCTCAAACCATCACGGACAAGATGTTCAAGAGCTGGTGCTTCGCATTTCGTGCACTGATTTGCCAACTAAAGCTAAGTAAGTTCTGTCGGAATAGTAACTCAAGGATGCTAGCTTAGGCTAAAATAGTCAAAGATCTTAATCACCTTAGATTTAATATTAA
>VKHC01000200.1:0-15557 GCA_015143735.1 Synura sp. LO234KE | reverse complement strand
TTTATTTAACGAAAACGGATAATGTAGAAGTGCTGCTGGACATGGGAGCTGCTGTTGACGACAGAGACCACGTAAGATGGCAGGGGAAGGGTTAAACCTCATTATATAGAATCTATGTACGCGATGGAAGTCTGGTTAATTTGAGTCGCGTCATGTCTCCTCGAAAATGGACAGAGTGGATTTTTCGCCGTTAATTTATCGTTTTAACCAATTTGCTGTACATCAGCGCGGAGCTACGTCACTGTTGATCGCCAGTCACATCGGGGCGACGGAAACGGTAACTTTACTGCTCAACCGCGGGGCCAACGTGAATTCTCTGGATAATGTAAGTTACAGTGCATATCCATTCCACAGCTGAGTTGGTTATTTTCGCTCACATGGCTTGTATCGATGTTGGTTGATTTAGTCGGGGAAAACAGCGTTGCACTGGGCCGTGAATCATAACTTCATCGCTATTTCCAAAATCTTGCTCGATCATGGCGTCGATGTGACTCATCGAGATGAGGTAAACTCTACCTACCAACCAATTTAAATGACTTACAACACCTTTATCGAACCGCTGCACTTGCGTTACGACAGGATGATAGGAACGCTCTTAGTTACGCTCGCTCTCCGGAGATGAATGAGTTGCTTATCTCGCTCGGAAGCTACTTCTAAAATGTACCAAATATTCATCGTGTCTGGTTTTGGATATATTTAATTTTGATCTGGAAACCGTCATGCTTACAGCATGTCCTCGATATATTGCCTGATGTTTTGCTGTAATATTTCGTGGACTGTATGAAAGAATACTGAGCGATACTGGCACTCCACTAATATCTAACGGTTAAGTCAAGTAGTAAGGAACTAATATACCTTTCCCGATTGTGAGCGTTGCTCCTTCAGCCATCCTGCCCAATGTTCGAGTGGAGAGCTCTCAGCTCCTATATTTTAGGACGACGCTGTCATTGCCTACTGGTACTAGTAGTTGTATTGAAAGCTTGTTTAAATTTCCGCCTCCAAGACCCATGGCATCTAAGCATTTTCCTACTCGGATTCTATTGAGTTTCGTCACGACCCTAGTAGCAAGTAACGAGCTTGAAAATTCTTATTATTTCAATCTCTCAAAAATTTGATCGCAAACGACTCGGTACAAGTATTGAAGTTGTTAGAGCGAAAATCGGCTCCTCTTTGTCAGTAGGATTGATGCGATTTGGGTGACCAACGATAAAGCCACTTTCTATAAATGCTGCGCCTTGGAGCTGAAGTCGGCTGCTGACCCAGCTACTCCTCGGACCCTTGAACGACGCTGTGTCACCGGCCCGCTCGCACCCCGGTCGACACGTCCCTCGCGTGGAGGAGGTGTCCACGCGCCGTTCGCCCGGGTTGCTCCTCATGCTACAGGGATTCCCAAAAATCTTATAGTTTATTTCGGCGAGGAGGTCAAATGGTGATAACAACGAAAAAAGAGACATAATAGTCGCAATCCCCATCGAAAAAACCACTCGCTCCCTATCGAACAAAATGGCAGGTCTCGTGATATAGTGTGTGGAGCTCCGGGTGCCTGCTACACCGGGAGAAGACATTTGATCCCCAACAAGGCATGACGTTCACGTCACACTTACAAAATACCGCATAGAGTCGCCTATAAGAGCGAGACACAAAGAGGGCGACGAGGATCCCGATAGGAGTGCGGAGAGGACCGACTTTTTGGACGACGATGAGGATTAGGGGGAGGGTCGGAAGGACGTGGTCGACTATGGCGACACCAAGCCGGTTTTATACTGGTGAGCTCGCTGGAGGAGCACGAGCACGAGTCGATCCGCGCTCACATTTTCAAGGGCTTCCGCGGTTGAAGCGCCCATATAAAATTTATTGTCTAATGTTTAAATATAATGGATTGAAGCATAATTGAATCCGTTTGGATAATTGGAAGTGTATGAATTTCGAAATGGTAAGCGTAAACAGCAAACCCAGCTCGAAACACATATATGTGCTTTGATTTAGAAGATAGCCAGATGGTGCTGCCGGTGCCGGTGCACGTCTTGAAGTAGTTGGCGAAGTCGCTGAATAATTGGCAAGTTGTCTTTGAAGAAATGAGCGCAGTATTCGTTGTCGTTGATTAGATTAAATTGGCGAGGGGTCTCAGAAGCATTCATCATGGTATTCTCACCATACCACTCGATAGCATAATAGATTGCGCTGATTTCCCCCGTGTTGTTGGTGGATCGAGAGGCCCCCGCTGTGTCCACAGAGGCATTGTTGTCTTCGACATATCATCACTAATGACCTAGAGGAGTCCACAAGGACGGACGTGATCTCTTCAGAGAAGTTCTAGGGAAGGAGTACAGTGGAGAGTTCAGCCCGTTGGGTGGAGTTCCAATAACCGAGGTTAGGACAGAGTCTATGTCCATATGGGGACAGAACAAGCTGGGTGAGTTTTGGAAGTAGTTGTTGCTCTTTGTCTGTGGTGGCGTGGTACCGCTCCTGTTGTTAAACCCTGACGGTGCACGAGGCTGTTGGAATGGATGTTTGGTCGTATATGTCGTCCTAACGTCTGTTTGAGGAGGCAAACAGCGACAATATGAGTGCAGCTCTCGCTGCTACTATGGTGACATTCTAGGAGGCGCTGAACTTTGTTGAGGTTCCGCGTACACTGTGCGTGAACCCGACGGAGAAATTGTATCCGCTCTTCGATGAGAACAAGTAGTGGTTTTCCTGTAAAAAGTCTCTCCAGGTCCAGGCGTTGCACAGAGCTCCAACACCGGAAAGCATTCCGTCAGCGTGTGTTCGGTGAAGGAGGCTTCAAGGCGATGTTCTCCTATAGATACTCCGTCGTAGAGACAACCGCGTCCGGGCGGAGGAGTGCGAGAGGTGCATGCTTAGCTCTGTAGAGGAGTACATCGCCGGGAGTATGGGGGTTGGCCTGCTGTGTGCCAGCGAGAAATACGTAAAGAGTTGAAGCCGCACCGTTTCATGGAGCCACTCGGTAGCATCACTGGAAAAAAAGAACGAGAGGCGCGGAGGGACTGTACTAGGGGAAAATCAGGCATACGTAGCAACAAACGACTTTCAGTGGCCGATGGCTGATAATCCCAAAGGGCGCGAAGTAATCCTGTCAGTAGAACCGCCTGTTGCCGAGGTCTGGCGTGCGATCGGTCCAGTGTCACAGTAGAGAAATGGCTGCGAGAGTGAGAGAGATGTGATGAACACCTTTACCGCCTGGCGAAGGGGACAGAAGCTCGCAATGATGTGCACGGCAAAGTAGAAATGCTGCGTGGTTTAATCCAAAACAACTAACAGTCCGGGCTCGGGGAACGTGAGATGAGAACTGGAATCCAAGCAGCCGGGTGATGCAGCCGTGTGTCATGCTCCGGCGATCTGACTTGGCAATCCTTTATATCCTGACCCGATGGCTTTCCTCATTTTAGGGTTAGGGTTAGGGTTAGGGTTGCCACTACGTCTATTCGTCCATTGTAGGGACCCGTTATCACCACTCCTGGTCACCCGGAGTGGGTGTGAGAGTTGAGTTCGGCACTAGCAACACGGATTAGCTCGGTGCTGTCTATCATTATGCCCTTGAGTTGATCCGGTGACGCAGAAGAAGTGCCCTCCCTCCAGAATCTGCTAAAATCTGGACTCCGACAGGGACTACTGTGTGGTCAAGCTCTTTGAAATCGACTAAGTCCAGAATAAAACTGACATTTCCAACCCTTGAACTCAGGCGTATTTACTTTAATGTATATGCGTTTTCGCTCTGCCAGTGATCGACCTAGATCCTGAAGCTTCCGGGGCGTGATTAAACGTGTCAGAATCGGAAATTCTTTACGACCACCTGTTAGAACCATTTGATTTGGCAGCTGAAATCCCATTTCAATTACCTATAAAATTACGTGCGCGGCGACTCGCCACCAGCCGTAAATTCCTATTGAATCCAAATATCTCAAATCCTCCTATCTACTAAATTGTTCACTAGCTTTATGCGTCTGAACAGTAGCTCTAAGAAGTTAACTTTTCGGTCAAATAGCTCAAGACCTTACTTTCAACAGATTAATAATTAACTGAGATAAAGTGAAGCAAATGTCGACGTCGGCCAGCGCGACTTCAACTCCTAGTTCAACACGTATTACGGTAATAAGACTAGTGTAGATATATAAAGGTAGTCGTACATGATAGTATTTAAAAACATGAAATGCAACATACGCATTAATGCAAAATATCCGTTAGATAATGAGCAACGTCTAGGTATCATTAAAGTGCCTAGCTAGCAACTACTCTCGTTCTAATTACTAATGGAAGAACACTTTTCCTTCCTCAGTCTCTCCCACAATCGCTAGAAAAACCGTTCCAAGAAGCTTGTTTGCTTGTCAGGCTCCAACAAAGTGCTCGTCCTGAATGAGTGACACTGTTCTTTTTTTGTGTAAGGTGATAATCTGGCATTTCCCCAGTGAAGGTCAGAGAAAACCTGGGTGTAGAAACCAATTCTTAACCACAAAAGTTGACCAGATAACTAGCCCAAGAATTAGTTTGCAAACCGAGTTTAACTTTGTACCAAATTATTGTTAAGCATCTCATATGAGATCTCAAAACGTTGATCACTTCAGCACCCTCATGTAGTATGACTCGAGCTCTTCTCCGGAGAATTCACGAGCTGATTGAAATCACAACGCCTTTTCACTATTACAAGTCAGAGACTCACATGTCACAGCCACGCTGGAGAGAAGAAAAAGTAAAACGTTTAGGTGGGAAACTAGAGAGAAGAGGAAGCGGGCATTGCTCTGGGGCAGTTTCAAGACTGACCGATTCACACTCTTCTTCGTCCCACTCCCAAGAAGGCAAGGAATGGCTACCCGTCAATAGCGATACAAAAATCTTTGAAATTGCTACCGTTTGAGAGATCACCACTAAAGCAAGCACTAGACAAGAGGGACGCCAGCCAAGGCAATAAGGGAGAGGCTCCCTGCTGGAACGACAACGGAATATTAGCATGGAAACATACGTCAATGAAAGCTTGATTAAATATTTTATACTAGAAAGGACTGAACTAATACACACATATTTTAACTACGAATATTAGTAAACTCTAATTGATATATGTTTCCATAGTCAGGAAATACTGCGTGTTGGTGTTGTCAAGTCCATTCTCTAAACTATTTCTTTAAATTTTATCTTTAGCAGCGCTGGGCTATCCGGATTAAAAGATCGTACCGATTGATGAGGCATTTCTTCTGTGCCGAAGTCGATGCCCCAAAACGCTCTGAATATGGAAAGTGCCTCAGGCAGGATTTATAATGCTCTTAAGATAGACTTCGGGCACTGAACCAACCTAAAATCGCCAATCGCTAACTTTTCTCAGAGACAGCCTCTGAGTTTGGTAACCATTTCGTAGTGCAGACCACTAGAGCTAATCACCGGGTAGCTAATTGCAAAATTCAATTAGGAACAAGACAGAAAGCGTCTCAGCGCCTTTAGATAAGTTCAAGCCAAAAATCTGAATTAGTTACGTAAGCAAACGAAGCGTATCCAAAACGTGGGGACACCAGCACGTGATATCGATTTTGAACACAAATTCAAAGTGTTTCTTGTAGAAACAGGATATCATATCAAGCAGTGCATGAAGTCAGGTAAAATAATCCATTTCTGATCAAGCATAAATAACATTATTCCCCCGTAACAGAAATTACAGGAAATTGCAATTTGAAGGCACAAAATTTTAAATTGACAAAATCGACCAGAAACGGTAATTTCAGAAGTCAAGAAATACATAGAGATAGAAAAATCTCTTTGGCATATAATATTCGGGTCAGTAACAAAACATTTTCCCAAAATATTTCTAACCAATTCTCTTTGTGTATCGACCTCCAAAATTCAGACCCCAAAAGTGCCGAAAACTTCCAACTCCACCATTTCTCCACCAAATAGCCTCGAATCTCGACATATCTGACAGCTCTTACACAAAATAAAAGCTCCACATCTTAATTCAGTCCAGCTGTGAGCCCTATACCCACCTCTCGGAACACACTTTTGGAACCAGCTCCTCCCAAGTTCAAAATCTTGCTCCAGCCGCAACATCTTGGAGGTAAAACGATTTTCCATCAACATCCATGTCCCAATACCTGATTTCCACTCAAAAGTGCTTTTCATTTCGTCCTATAAGCTCTTAACCTTCATAATTTCTTCCCCCACAAATGGACCCTCCCAACGACTTGAACAACTTGAACAGGTAGGTCCCTGAACTTAAGATAACCATTTGAGTACCTCATCCAAGTGTTATCTGAGCCTTCCAACTTTTATATGACCCCAATCTCGCATCAGGATGTCCCACAAAGCTCCTGACGGCTACTGAGAGATCTGGGTGTCACAGTGCCACCTCACTGTTGCTCAAGTGTCGCCGTGCCCTCAGGTTAACACACAACCCTTTCACCCATGCCATAAAATGATGCCCTGAGGTCCCCATACGCCTTATATCGCCACTGCCATGTAGATTCCTTAATGATTCGTGTTTCTAGATGCACCTGTCCAACCTCCACGTCTCGTTCACACATTGATATTCCCCCGCGACTAGGCATCGTACCTGTGTACCTGTCATGTTCCCAGCACTTCACAACACTCCCGCGATGCACATCTGACATAGACATAGCACCCGTAGACCCTCATAGCCATCGTAAACTCACCAAACAGCTGCCCTGTAAACCTGCCAAATAGCATAGCTCTGTGAAGATGAAGTGAGGGATGAAGAGTGTGTTAAATTGAAGAGCGTCATATATTAAATGAGTCGTGTACTGCGAAGATGCTTACTCATTCGAGAGACTCTATCCACAGTGATCCTGAGGGTGGGTTACTTTACTGGGTATCGAGAGTGTATGATGACAAGGACTTGAGAATGACGATGTGTGGTCGGGTATTGATACTTCCGAATGAAGAAACGAATGAAGTGTCCTACGGAGCAAAGTATGAGGAGGGATTAGAAGGACCTACTTCGCCGCGTGTAATTAAGAAGTTGAGATGAGCGAAAGAGTTTTACGGCGATGCCACACACCCTCTCCAACATGAACACCCTTCGGGAGCAGTTGAGATTTTTCGGGTATCCCCGAGACACATTGCTCGCGCTCTCCGCAGCGGGCCTCCGTTGTCTCTCGGCGGCTGACCTGGGCAGAAGGACAGTCTGCGTTCAACTTCACTGCTGTTCCGGCTCCTCCCCCTGCACTCCGCCTTGGGCACGGGCACGTTTTGCATCTCTCTCTGCGTTCATCGCACCAACGACCACGTCACCTGAACAGCTTTCCTAATCCAAGGGGAGATCTCATCCAAGGACACCCGCCCCACCACCAAAGTTCTGCTTCTCGCCGGCTTCCGCGGGGTCTATGGGAGACTGATCCTAAAGTAGATGTCCGTGACTTATTCATATACCTTCCTGATCAATCTCCTTCTGGTCTACACCTGAATCCTTTTCCAAAGAAGTCGCGGAGTGCCTGTAAAATTGCATAAAGAGAAGGACATTATTCTGGTTACCAGTGGATTTAATATTCTATTTCTTGCGCTTACTTGAGCACTTCGTATCAGGAGAAGACTGGCAAACTCGATCTTTTTATGAAGGAGTTTTTTGGCGAAAAGCAGTTGTCCACGTTGTTCGGTTACGTTATAATTAGCCTACACAAACTTGAACAAACTGTCCTTGAGCTCCCTATTATGCTGTCTGATTCGTCCACGACTACATCTTCAGCGTGAATCATAACTTGTGGAAAGGGCAACAGCGGACCCATGGAGACAGGCAGAGGAGGCGGAGATTAAGTCATTGAATGGGAACAATGTGTGTTACTCACGGGGTGTTATCACATGTGTTATTACCGACGAGGTTACCGGCAGGACAGAAGTTGATGCATACGAAGTGGATCTATGCGATGAAGTATGATACGGAGGGGAACATCATCAAGAGGAAGGCTCGCTTAGTTGCTCAGGGATTTCGACAAGTGTTTGGTGTGAACTTTGATGAGACGTATGCCCCGGTCACAACGATGGATACGCTACGGCTTCTACTTGCTTTATCAGCACAAGTTGGGGTTGACTGTTCATCAGATGGATGTGGAGACTACGTTTTTTGAATGCTATGTTGAATGAAGAGATGTATATTAAGCCGCCCTTAGGATTTGAAGTGCCTGAGAAGAGTAACTGTTTTCGACTAATGAAGGCGCTCTACGGACTGAAGAAGTCCCCGAGACAATGGTTTAAGGACATTGACAGTCATTTGAAGCAGTCCAACTTTAAGTCGTTACCAAATGAACCGTGCCTCTACTACCGACAGTATCAAGGGACCTTGAACTTGATGTCATTGTATGTAGATGACTTAGTGATTGCTGGTACTATTGATGCAATGGAAAGTGTCAAGGCTATTATGGTTGGGAAGTACAAGCTGAAGGACTTGGGGAAGATTCATCCTATCTTAGGATGTGAAGTATTGTTCGATGAGGTGACAGAATCTAAGTTAATCAGAATTTTAAAAAAAAAACGATGAGGCGACAGGAGACTATTCAATGAACCAGAGGCACTACGTGATTGATATATGTAAGAAGTATTTACCGCTTGGGGGAGCTACAGTTCAGACGCCTATGTCTGAAGAAACGTTAACGAAGGAGATGTCGCCGACTACAGAACAACAGAAAATCGAGATGACTAAGGTACCTTACCGACAGGTGGTGGGTAATCTATTGTGGTTGGTCACGGGATCGAGAGTTGATATCGCGTTTGCTGTTACGTGTTGTGCTAAGTACAGTATCAATCCTGGGATGGCTCATTGGTACGCGTTGCTACGAATATTGAGATACTTAGAAGGAGCGAAGGGCTACGGACTGCTCTACAGGAGACAACCGAGAGATGTCGAGTTTGGGTGTCATGCAGAAAGGGTACCAGACTATCAGTTGGATCCTCTGTTACACCTCAGTATTTTCCGTAGGGAGAGAATAGGCCCTCGGACGGAAGCCTTCATATCTATGCTCATATTGATTCGGACCATGATAGAGACCTGGATACAAGGAGGTCAGTTACAGTATGTGCATTTTGGGAATGGTACTTTACTTTCTTGGAAATCGAAGATGCAACCTACTGTAGCTAAGTCGAGTATGGAGGCGGAGTACATGGCCTTGTGTTTTGGTACTAGCGAAATTCTAGGACTTAATATGACTGCTACTAAGTTGGGATATGGAAGCAGAAACCGATTTCAGTGTAAGAGGACAATCAGTCAGCGATTTACTTCTCGAGAAACAACACGGACAATGCAAGGACTAAGCATATTCATGTGATTTATCATTTCGTTCGTTAACAACTTGTTGCGGGACTTATTACGATATTAATGATTCCTACAAAGAGTAATACAGCGGACATCTTAACGAAGCCGCTGTCTGCAGAAGCTCATTGGAGACATATGTCTAGTCTCCTTGTAAATAACTATCCAGAAGATGAAGGGCGTTAAATGTTTTTCGATCAGTACTCAGTTATTCATGATTCAGTATACGGAAGAGTGCTCTTGTTCTTGCATAACTTTTAGAACGGGACATGAACACTAGCTACGGCTTTCCCTTAGTAAATTTCTAAGAGGTTTTCGTGGACGTAACTTGTTAAGTCCTTGTATGTGAATGGCTATTGATTTGTATGTTTTATCAGAGCGAAGTGATCAACGTCAATGAAGACTCTGTTTTGCTGCTCTGTTCGTCTAAGGGGAAGTGTCAGAATATCAGCTTATACGAACCAGAGCATAGTCTCTCACTCAGTCAGGATGAGGGAGAATGGTGCTGAGGTGTACCCTAAACAGTCTAGCTTCTTGGAGCGGGGCTTCTAACTATTAAGGGAGCTGTTGTTGGAGGAATGTATTTTTTAAGTGTCTAACACTTGAGTACAGTTGCTAGTTAGTGGCTTGGTACTTTGGGCTTCTTAATTATGCTATTTATATTACTTAATGTTATATATAAACCAGTTAAGGTTTATTGCTGTGTACACACAAGTGCTGACGTTGACATTTACATCACTTTCTCTCAGTTATTATTAAATCTAAGTTAACTAAGATCTTTGACTATTTGGCCTAAGCTAGTACCTAGAGTTAATATTCCGACACTACCGGGTATAGCGGAACTATAGCAAGCGGTATCTTCTTAGCCTAGTGACTATACCACTACGGGCTATAGTCCGGTGTACGGCTATAGTCCGGCGTTAATCCCACCGATGCAGCTTTTGAGAAAGAAGACAATATTATAGCATTTGACATATCGATACATGGCTAACAGCGTTATTTCGTGAAGTCTTTGCTGCTGTTACAGTGTCCATCACGCATTATGCACAAAAAAATTTTTTGTCTTTTTTGTTTATTTGTTATCACCGAAAACCTCAGTGTTATCTGAGAATGAAATTCTTGACATTTAAGAGGATAGATGTTGATGAGGTACGATGTGAAATCGTCGAAAATCCAATATAGGCTATGGTTTGTGAGAAACGCTTCAGAACCTATTGACCACGTTAGTAAGAAACAAAATGGGAAAATGACGACCATAGGCACACTTTCGTCTTCAAAAGTACCTAATCCGTCAAGAAAATAACATCAAGGAAAGAACGACAATTTCTCTCTTTCTTGTACAGAATAGCTGAAAATAAGATCATTTTAGATATACCATCACTAACGCAAGAATTTTTTTTGGAAAGATAACCCAGTCATATATGCCTCACTATCTGTCTATCGCTGAGACTGTGGATACAAAAGGTATTCTCTATGAGTGTAGAACAATCCCATTAAGTAGGAACACTGTAGTTATTCCAGTATCGCTCATCCCTCGCCCTCAGCAGGGCCACCACCTCTCCATGCCCACACAGCTGAGCGAGGGACAGCGCCGTGTTCCCCCACTACACCACATAGATAGATAGGGTGAGATAGATACTCATGCCCCTCCTCATACACACACGGTCATGTCCACCTCCCCTCTATCTTACATTACTCTTGTGGTGGATATCCGCCCCTCGGTCCAACAGCACCTTCACAATGGAGAGATGCCCATTATAAGAGGCATAAATAAGGGCCGTGTCCCCATCCTACACCCCATAGACAGACACGGTTAGAATCTCCTCCACCTCCTCATACACACACAGATTATAGCACAGGGATACATGTCGTACAGAAGGTGGATATCCAGGTCATGAAGACGGTGAGGAACAGGTCCCCAATGGTGACTTGGGTCATCTCACAGTCGGAAAATAAAAAATATGAAAATTATGAAAAAATGAAAAGAGCACGTCATTAAAGCAGTGTCTGGTGATGTCTGTTAATAAAGTGCAATTGAAATATCAAATGAAGGAGCAGGTCAAGATTTTTTGACAAACTAAATGTCAGAAAAATAAAAAAATCCAAGTAAAATGTTTCATCAATTAAAAAACGACAGCGAAGGAGAGCCATTCAAGGTTGCATTCCCATCGTTATAAATTCCAATATACTGCCTCGTGCACACGAAGGATCATGTTATGCTGTTACTCATACAAAATTGATATGAGGTGTCCGCGGCCGAAAACGCCATCATGCTGCATAAGATTAATAAGCAAAGAATATGATATTAATGTGCTTGGAGCAGCGTACCATAATATATGGTCACTTCAATCGATGGAGCAACGCAATCAATAGGAAATTTAAGTTTTAAAACAAAATTCAAAAAATAAATAAATAAATTACTATGACGGTAACCGCGACAAAGGCAAAGTCTGTACGTATACCATACCCTACTTGTCCCTCCTCATACACACAGAACCATGTACATCTCCCCTCTATCTTACATTATTCTTGTGGTGGACGTCTGCCCCTCGGTCCAACAGCACCTTCACAATTGAGAGATGCCCTTTAGCAGAGGCATAGATAAGGGCCGTGGACCCATACTACACCACATATTTATTGGAAAGAAATTAAGATAAATTGTAAAGCAAATAATATTTCCAATTGAGCTCAAAAGCTAGAAGATCGACTGTGCATCTCATCAGTACTCTGACTCATCCCCTATTTCGGGTTCTTTAATGGAGTAGATAGGTTAATGGATGAGCGAACCCCGTAGTGATATTAATCAACTACTGATGCAAGTCAAGTATAATTTCCAGGTCTTATGACGACTCGTCGACTAGACTGAGGACTCGAATGTGAATATCGCCAACAGTTCATTTCGAACAGAATAGTTCCAATCAGATTTGTCGACGTTGATTGTTTCAACAGTCGTCGCTGCTGCTTGGTAAAAGTCCTGTATTCTTTTGACGTCCGTAGATTCTCAAATACAGTGTCTGGTGTGAACGTGACATGGCGTCGCATTAGCGCTAGGAGCGATCCAGAATCGCTGATCTCCTCAGAGTCTGATCTCGAATCGCTGATTTCCTCAGAATATGACCTCGATGGATTTGTATTAGTGGTAGCAGTGCGCCCCCAGACGCTAATGACGAAGGGCTTGAGTCGTTGGTAGTGAACCAATCTTCATAACTGACTTCACAAAGAACTCCATCTCGTTGTAGCAGTCGACACCACATAGACAGACAGGTAAGATTCTCCTCCACCTCCTCAAACACACAGACTATAGCACAGGGGGATACATCTCCTACAGAAGGTAGATGTCCAGGTCATGAAGACGGTGAGGAACAGGTCCATCTGAGGCCAATGGTGACGCGGATCATCTCATAATCGGAAAATGGAAAATATGAAAATTATGAAAAAATAAAAATAGCATGTCATTCTAGCAGTGTCTGATAATACCGTCAATAAAATGCGATGGAGATAAAAGACTCCAAAGTCAAGATTTCTTGAACAAACTAAATGTCAAAAAAATAGAAAAATTAATATACATAAGATCAAGCGGATCAATGACGAGGAAGGAGTGACCTCATATCAAAAGTGTAGACGAGGAGATTATTGGGAATTGATGAAGCGTGGATGGATGACGGGTGACAAAGTGTCCTCTATATCAGCTAGAGTGCTACCACACAGTTGACGATCGCGCAAGTAGGGGAAGTGGTCCTCGTAACAGTAACACAAGTCACTTACCCTATCCCAGACGTGGGCGAGATCCGGGTAATGGAGAAGGGCCTCAGCCGCCTGCTCCGTCTTGCCTTCCTCAGCGTATTTAATGTACTGTTCATCCGACGGTCGGGGGATGCGTGGGACAACTGCACAACACACACAAGGGCACACCAGAAGAATAGGGTTTTCTACAAGTTAACATAAGGACTAGGTAATACCAGTCCCTCCTATGACTTGACCCCAATCCTATCTCACAATCACCAATATAAAGATACACTATAACATTACGGTTTTTGGATTAGGCCACTCCTACTTCATTACCTGGAGGAGGGGCGGGGGTGGGAGTCCGGAGGGGGGCAGGAGGAGGAATCTGGGGAGGGGCGATGGCGGTCAGTGGTACCCCCACCCCCCTGACCTCCTCTATCCGCTTCATGAGCAAACGAGCATTAATAGCGGTCATTCCGCACTCCACTAACTCCGGTATAGTCTCGCATAGACATAAGCCCTCGGCCGTTACATTGTGCTCCTTGAGCTTCGGGGCAAGGTGACTCAGATCGATCGAGGTCAACCACCGCTCCAATTCGTCCACACTGAGCTGCTCCAGAAGCTTGGTAGCGGAGGGCGGAGAAGGCAGTGGGACCGGGGGTACATTTCTAGGTCGAGAGGTGGGACCTAAAATAGGCGGGGGACAGGAAGCAGTTCAAATTCATACGTCAATATCAGCTACACGTTGTACCTGGTACGGGGGCGCCTCCCAACTGATCTGGAAATATGAGTATGGGATCTAAGCACCGCTCTTCCAGCAACTGTACAACAGACCACCCGTGGCCTCGGTCAGCTCTCCCCGTTACACGTAGTCGAGTATTGGGAGGAAGTAGTATCTCCTCTTCTCCAGGCATCACGCTCAGGTGCCGTATGCTCCTCGCCCGGTTCGTTGTTAGCGTGATGTGGAACTCCGTCCTCTCGCCCTCCTTGCCAAGAAACATATCATTTTCCAAAACGGCTACGTCGGTTGTACAAGAGGAGAATGAACTCCAGGTAACAACACTGCCCACATTATAACTTGAACTGACACTGCAAGGAACCCCTCTATAAACTAATGGTACAGTAGGCCGAGGACATTTACTAAGACCATGCATGAGAAGCCAAAGATATTCAACAAAAGGCTTTAGTAGTTGCCTATTTTCCTCCCTCAATAATTTATTCACTGCATTGTAAGGACCAAATTCCATAGTGTAAGCACACACTGCCGCCGCTTCATCCACAGTCAACACGCTTACGGACGCTCGGATCTCCTCAGACATCAAATTCCTATCTTTCCGAAGAATTAAATCCTCGGAAAAATCCATAGCGAGCTCTTCAACAACTTGTAACGAGTCTTGATGCAAATCCAAATAATTGGTATTGGTTTCTCCTAATGCCCATATGCTGGAAAATGACCTTGCCAAATTATTAGGAGCCCCCTTGCCACGAAACAGTCCATGTAAAGGACCGTGTACGCCAACCACACCAGCGCCTTCTGCATCGATTACTCGCTGCGATGTTCTGGACATAGGCAATAATCAACAATTTACTGAAAATAAACAGTGTTGCGTTCAAGTAAAAAAAATCATCATGAAGAGGCACAATTTAAAACAAGTACACGTAAAAAAGAAGAAACAGTTGTAACACGGAGGTGGATTTTTATTATTGCATCGACTTATGATCAACGCGGTATAATATATGAATTCAAACAAAATAATAGTAAAAATAATTTTCTTTCATTGATATATATACTGACATATACTCAGGTTTTCTACTTTGTTTCTGTGACAAATTTGATGTGATTCAGTCTCTTTTTGTTTTTGTGACGTCCCAGCTCTAAAACCTATTCATTAAATGCGTTATTTTTACGCAAGATAAACTTACGCTGGAAATATCAGTACTCTAGCATATTGATATAAGGCATTTCAAGTGAAAATAAGAAGGATTTTTTTTCTTCTAGTTAGAGCTTATTTTTACTCTATTTGCCTTTACCTGAGCACGAGTATATGATCAACTTTCAGGGACATCTTTATATATTTATCTTTTGGTTCGTGCGTGTGCTGAATCCTTCATTCATTATGAAATTCTATTGCCAGCGGCTGAGGCGCACTTTTTTCGTCCCAGCTACAGCTTTTTTCTACTCGAATTCTGGTCAGTTTTAATCCAGATTTCGCCTAAGTGCTTCTAAATATTAGATATTTGAGCCCTTAAATTTTCGATCGCAATCGATTCGGATTCAAAAAGCTCAAAAAATTATTCAAAAATTATTTTGCAGTTTAACTGAAACAACCAAAAATTATGGCTGACAATAATATTCTAAATCCTCAAGCATTAGGGCAAGGCAAGATTTAGACTACGATGCTTATCGTGCTTACAGTTGCTCCTCCAGTTCCTCCGGGCCAACTTCAGGAATTTTGCCCAGCAGAGATTCCCATGCGAGCAGCTCTCCTTGCCGAAAATCCAATAGTTATTTGTTACGAAGTGGTAAATATGAGAGACAAAACAGGAAGTCCAAACATAGCCTAGGGCACCT